>CATKHJ010830327.1:0-18365 GCA_949750685.1 Vernicia montana
ACTAATTGATTTACCCAAATAATAAAATACCCATAATAACTTTTGATTTAAAATAATAATAACACCAATAACTACTTAAGCAATTAGTCAAATAAAAATTAATATTTTCTTAATTAATCCTTTAAATAATAAACTACTATAAATCAAACCACAACTTGTAACCTTATAAAATATCATGATTTCATAAAATTTCAATTGTACCAATTATTTTATTACTTTTCATATAAACATAATCAAATATTATATTTTCTACAATAATAATGATAATTCAAATTACCATTAAACACAAATACAGTAAATCGAATTAAATATTATATTTTCATGTGAAAATAATATTTTCAAAAATAATTAAAAATTCAAGGTATTACAGTATTATTAAACGATAATAGCAAGGAATTAATTATATAACATCCATCTATATTATAATCTATAATTATAAATAATTATATTTAAGAAATTAATTTTTGTTAGGAGTGAAATATTATTAATTTATATTTAAGAAATTAATTAATAAACTTAACAAAAAACAAGAAAAGAGAGACAATGGCAGTAAGGGGAAATTTTAAAAGGAAATAAATGGTATTTTAGTCTTTTTATATGTATTTAACAGTAAAAATAAATGAAATGATCATTTTGTTTGACGGAATAAAAACTCAAGGACTAAAGAATGACTTTCTCAAACTACAGGGATCAAGTTATTATTTAAGGCAAATCTTAAGGACTAAATAGTATTTTACCCAAATAATAATAATAATAATAATAATAATAATAATAATAATAATAATAATAATAATAATAACAACAGACATATACAAAATAAAATATATAAAAACAATAAAAATGCGAAATGATATAAATAGCCCCAATTTTTTTTTTTTTGTCAAAAATACAAATAGTACCATTTCCTTTGGATTGATATTCAAATGAACTCTTAATATTTTTTTTTAATCTCATTAGATCTTTGATATTTCCAAAATGACACATGTAAAACTCTCCCTCTATAATTCATTAAACAAACATTTAAAAAAGTCTGATATGACATGTGAGTCACATTACTTATTTTTTATATTGATAATGAAAAAATATTTTAAAAAAAATTAAAGGTAATTAGATATAATAAATGAAAGTTTTTACATTTATATATTTTTTAATTTAATTTTAATAAATTAATAATAAATTATAATGAATATATAATTTTTCTCTACAATTATTATGTATAAAAAATAAATCGAAATAATTATATTATATGAAATATAATAATATTTTAATATTTTATATAATAATTCTTTTTATAAATTATATTAACTTATAAGAATTAAGGAGATATTTTGTATTAAATTAAATTTGTAATATTTTAATTAATTAATTAATTTTATTAATTTTAAATTTTACAAATATTAAATTTTATCTATATAATTTAAAAAATATTTAAAAATAAAAATTAATACGTAAGTGCATAAATATTAATTTTTTTATTTTTAATATCACTTGACAAAAATTTTTATACTAGCCATTTTAAAAATGATTAAGAATTTAATGAGAAAAAAAAAAAATAATAACTTGAGCGTCAGCCAAAGAGAGTTTCTGTTTGTACTCCATTTTTTTTTTTTTTTTTTTGGCCAAAGAAATAGCCCTAAACTGAATCCCTAAGATTAAGAGTCTCCTCTCAGTCTCTTATTAGGTAAAGTGATTGTTGGAAATGGGCAGATCGTCGAGCAAAGAAGCCCAAGCTCTCTTTCATTCCCTGCGCTCTGCTTATGCCGCCACTCCTACAAGCCTCAAGGTTTCTCTCTCTCTCTCTATATATATTCGAATACGCACATAATATCAAGCTAATTTTGAGTTATTTTGGTTGCAGATCATCGATCTTTATGTGGGTTTTGCGGTGTTCACTGCTCTGATTCAGGTATTCATTTGTTTAATTGTTTTTGTTGCCTGGTAAATTTCTCCAAATGTTGTAGAATTTTTGTCTGTTACAATTTGATCTAATATGCCTAATTCGACAAGTCTCCACTTCTGAAATCTTTTGACAAAATCCTTTTCACATTTTCAATCACTGCTACATCTGTACAACTTTCTTAAGTTTTCTTTTTTTTTTTTTTAAAAATTTTTTATTGTTACAGAATGATGAAAATTCAAAATTTTTTATTCTTTGTTTTCATTTTCTTACCCCTGTGAATTGTGAAAATATATAATGTTGCAGAATTTGATGTTTTCCCGGAACTACAATAAGTTGGGTCCTTTGTTTTCTTTTTTATATGTTTCCAAATTGTGCATTTCTATAATGTGTTGTAATAATTGCAAGTGTTTTGATGGGTTTGGCGCTTGATTCACTAGCAATGATGCTCAATGACAGAGCTAGGGGAGGGCCGATGGGTTCATGGCCCCCTAACCTCCAAAATATAAAATTTTTTAGGTTAAATTATAAAAATTTGGCCATATATAAGGTGAATTTATTTTTAAATATATTGAAGTTGACTTAATTATATATATCACTTTGATGTAAATTATGGTCTATCAAATTTGACCCCATAAAAAAATTTTCTAACTCTGTCACTTATGATGCTTTATGTACTTCTACAAAATGTAAGCATGGCTGGTGGACTTATTCTAACTATAATTGTGAATATTTACTGTCTATTTATCTATTTCTTTTCTTTTTATTTATTTATTAAAGTAGAAACTTCAAGAAGAAAAGGAATGAGATTTGTTGGCCTTCTGTTTTTCAGAATGTATGTTTCACCAAGAAAATTCGATCAATTCACTTATTCCATACCTTTAGTATATTATTATTATATTCATAGTATTTTCAACCAAGAGAAAATAATCCTAATTTTGAAGGTATTTTCTGGAGTGCCCACTGCAGATTATTGAAATTGAATCTTGCCTCCTTTTTCCCCTCAAGTGCAATGTGTCTTTCTTGCTAATTGAAATCAGCAATATCTCATTTTTCTGACGTTTGCCTTTGCAATTGTGATTTTCGTATGTATTACAACGTTTTTTCCCTCGTATTATTTTAGGCTTAATGGTTCAATCTACCTCAAACTATAGGTGGTTTTGCAATTGTACCCTATTTTTAAAATTTTGAATGTTAAACCCCAATTTAAAATTTTGATTGCAATTGCACCCTATTGGTCAAAATTGAAAAAAAAAAAATTAATATTTTATTTCTATTTGAATAAAAAAATAATAATTTTTTATTTTCTTCCTTCCAATCCTACCCCTTCCTCCTACTTCGATCTCTCTGGCTCTCAAATATCACCTCTCTCTGTATCCAAATCAAAACAAAGTGCCATTAATTGAAGCTCTAATAAGTGTATTTTTTTGGAAAATTGCTCAAAACAAAATCCCAGCATCCTCCCTCCCTTAACAATTTAGCACTGATTGAAACATGCTTCTACAGCCACCATTTAACTCCACCTTTTATTCAAAACCAAGAGAACCCATTTTTTATTCAAAGCCAAGAGAACCCAGATCTGAAAAGCCCTCAAATTCTTTCTATCCCAAATTGTAAAGTTCATATAAGAGAAAGAGAACATACACCAAGAGGAAGCCTTGCAGCTCGAACCTTGAAGGAGAGTGGCTATTTCTTGGGGATTTTGGTAAATTGAAAATTAGGATTCTTGAAAAGCAATAAATGAATAGTTGTTAATTAGAGGTTTAGTGGGAAGGAAAGATGATGCCATTTTGCATTTTTTCTTGGCCACTCATTGTCTGCCTATTGACGATATCTTTTAGATCATTTTTGTATTTCTTGGGGATTTTTCTTTGTCCTGCGCATAAGTTTTTGTCTTGATTTTGATAGAGAGGGATATGAGAGAGATCGAGGAAGGAGCCAGGGGTAGGATTGGAAGGAAAAAAATAATATATATATATATATATATTTTTTATTCAAGTAGGAATAAAATATTGTTATTTTTGTTGCAATCAAATTTTGAAATTGTGCTTTAATAATCAAAATTTTAAAAATGGGGGGTACAATTTCAAAACCACGTATAGTTTAACTCGTTAGGCATATTATGTTATGATATGAAATTTGTACAATTCAACTCAACTCAACTCGGTCTTAATCTCAAAAATTAATTAGGGTCGACTATATGTATTCTTTGTTTCTACTCTGAACGGTATTGAATTACGTCTTCTGATAGTTATAATGCCTCTAAATCATATTGTATTCTTTTCCTCCAAGTTAGTTTGAATCTACCTCTTCCTTTATTTCTCTCCTCTATCATGACATGAAATTTGTAACAACAAAAATTTCCCGGAGTAGTTGAGTTTCACAAACAACTCTTTAGCCTTCCTTTTGTGTTGTTTAAAATTGAGGATCTCATTATGCGAAAGGTTCTATATAGGGTGCTGAATTTTAATTGGAATGGGTAAATTCACCAACAGCTGCTGTCATAATCAAATTGACATATGGCATGAGATGTTCATGTTGCAGTCATTGGTTGACCTTCAACCTGAAATTGGCATGCTTATAAAACAACTAATTAACTATAACAAAAAAATACCATACTTTTGGAAGTAATAAAAGATAGACTGAAGAAATATGAACTAATTATATTTGACATGATTTTTTTTTTTTTAGAAAATATTTAACATGAAAATTAATCATGTCTTGTTATTCATTTAATATAATGGGTCATGTTTGTATTTGAGTTTATGTCAAATAATCATTCATCTCAGGTTTGATCAACCTATGCACTGTTCTATCAACTCTTAACTTGATAAAACCATAAAAATATAATCAGTTAACCTGGCCCCATTCCTTTATTTCAGAATATCTCAGCAAAAGGTTGCTGCATATCCTAGCATGGTGGATGACACAGTTATTTTACTTTATTCTCTATTCGTCTGTTGCATTTTTTTCTGAATTATTCCCTAGTTTATGTACTTGTGTTGCGAAATTGTACTTTCTTTTGTGGCTTTTTGTAGTATAATTTTGTTTTCTTTTGGAGTCATTACTGGATTTTAGTGCATTAAGTGCTGGTGATGTGGACGCCTGCAAGATCTAAATGATATAGATAAATATTAAAGGAGACTTATTTAAATGAGCATACAAGCAAATTTGACAAATTGTTGCGAAGTGTAATGCATGTAACTTTTAATTGAATGTGAAGATCTTGTTCAAATTCTAAACACCAGTTGGGATGTAGATTTTTTGGAGAATGTTTGCTGAACTACCAGAAAATAATTTCATCCATTTATAATTTTGTTCCCGCTTCCTTTTCTCCCTTATAATGATTAAATCTTTTTGATGCATCCTTTTTCATGTTATCTATTTAATCTAAATTTGATCACTGATTATGCTGTCTGGATCTGAGGCATTTTTAACTTGTTTTGCTGATACAGGTTGCTTACATGGCCATTGTTGGATCATTTCCGTTCAATTCTTTTCTGTCAGGAGTACTTTCCTGTATAGGCACAGCAGTCCTTGCTGGTGAGTAGGCAGCACTAGACAATAACTCTTTCAGTTTATTGCCCTGTTTCAGTTTAAATGGAGATTAAGCCTATGAATGATTTTTTTTTTTGTACAGTTTGTCTCCGTATCCAGGTGAACAAAGAAAACAAGGAATTCAAGGTGAGATTGTTGTATACTTCATCTTATGCTCCCATTAGTTGATGAGAAAGTTAAGGAAGAAAATTCAGATTACAGTGTTCAAATTTAAGTAGAACCATTCCATTTCCCATCTTCCCCACCCCTCGCCAAGGTAGTGAGGGTGTAATAGAAGCAAGTTTGTTATCTTTACCTGTTATTATGTTTTCACAATCAAGTAATTGGATATGTTTCTTTCATCAAATTGCAGGATTTACCCCCAGAGCGTGCTTTTGCTGATTTTGTTCTCTGCAATTTGGTGCTTCATTTGGTGATTATGAATTTCCTTGGTTAATATCCATTATGGTCTGTTAAATACACATTTTCTTGATATGTAACTGCGAGCAGTAGTTATAACATAGTTTTATTCCATCAATGCAGCAAATTTTCTTTGGCCGTATTATGAAACTGTAGATGAAATATTGAATGAACTGTTGGGAGTTTTTGTTCTTTAGTTGTTTACAATTGATAATATCTATGTCTTGGTTGGCTGAGCATGCTTATCAATCAATCATGCGATGGTAGATTCTTAGGCACGGAACATTATCATCGGCTCCAGCCCCATTCAGCATTTGTATGCTGAATGGTTGGTTTATCTGTTTTTTCTCCCCTATAAAACATGGTAGGAAACATTTTGAATCTCTGAATCTCATCCCTCTAGGCCTTGTTAGTGCAATGAATGAGTATTGCTTTTGAAGAAAATAATAAAAAAGCTAGACTTATGTTAGATTTATTATCATGGATTAACTCCTAAACATTATGGGGTATGCACTTTTGCTATTGAGCCCTCCAAGTGAAGTTGATCGCTATGAACGAACGCCCTTTGACAGACTATTTATAAGTTTTTCTGTTGTTGGCTGTAGAACACATACGTTTGCTTTCTATAACGTGTTGTGCTTCAATTTTTTTTTTAAAAAAAGATTTGAAAAACCAGACGGAAAAAGCGTTAGTGTTTTCATAAATATAGGTGTGATCTCTCTTTGCCTGACTCATGATTTTACCATCTCCATCCGAAGTAATAAATTTTATTCTTGCTGATATTTGATTTTTGAGTACTGAATTGGTGATGGAAGATTAGTGGGTTTTAGGTTCTGTTTTAAACACAATACAATTCTCTCTTTTATTTGATTACGCTTTAATTAAATTTTTTTTTTTATCAATTTCTAGTTTTGAGTTTTCTTTTGCATCTTTTTGTTTTTCTTTCGAAGGTTACATGATTAATGACAATAATAATTATATTTCAATCATCATTTCAATAATTTTTTTTTTTAAAAAATTCGAGTTGATAATAAGATCAAATTCACTATTTGATGCCACAATCCAATTTGAGAGTCGTGAGTGTATTAGGCATGAATAGTAATAAAGACACTAATCACCCATAAAATTTATAAACAAAAACAATCAAACATGATTTCAGTAGCATAATAGCTGAAACTGAACACTCTCAAAAACACAACCTACATAGAAATGCGCCCTTTCAATAATCAATCTTATATCTCACTTCAATGTAATCAAATCATAATATTCTTTTATACTCATATTCACAATCATATTATAGTCATGTCATATAGCATATCACATTTCACATGTATCAAAACTTAATACATATTTATATTAAGTGTATATTTTATAATATACACAAAGAGTAAGTTCAAGACTCAAATTCCAATCTTAATCTTATACACTAGTGGAGTATTTAGAAGTGAAAGTTTTCAAAAGTTACAGACTTTACGTTTGCTTGCAAATTTCTCGATGAAGAAAGGATAGTCGAGGAATACTAATAGCACTTTTATTATACTTGAAAATTTTAGGGGAGTGATGTGAGTATAAAATTCAGTGAATAAATAAAATGTATTTTTTTTGTGATTTCTATTTATTAAAGAATTAAACTAAGAGTTGATTCCTGTGCGATACACTTTATTTTTTGATTAAAAGAATTTGGACAATTCTAACAAACTTTACCTGAAAATGCAATCATGAATTGGCATTTTAAAAACTTGCATGTCAAATAACATTTAATAAACTTAAATGTCAAATAACATTTTGTAAACTTGTATAACAAATAGCATTTCTAAACTTCTTTTATTTGATTACGCTTTAATTAATTTTTTTTTTTTATCAATTTCCTGTTTTGAGTTTTCTTTTGCATCTTTTTGTTTTTCTTTTGAAGGTTACATGATTAATGACAATAATAATTATATTTCAATCATCATTTCAATAATTTTTTTTTAAAAAAAATTTCGAGTTGCTAATAATAAGATCAAATTCACTATTTGATGCCACAATCCAATTTGAGAGTCGCGAGTGTACTAGGCATGAATAGCAATAAAGACACTAATCACCTATAGAATTCATAAACAAAAACAATCAAACATGATTTCAGCAGCATAATAACTAGAAATTGAACACTCTCAAAAACACAACCTGCATAGAAACGCGCCCTTCCAATAATCAACCTTATATCCTCACTTCAATGTAATCAAATCATAATATTCTTTCATACTTATATTCACAATCATGCTATAGTCATGTCATATAGCATATCACATATCACATATATCAAAATTTAATACATATTTATATTAAGTGTATATTTTATAATATACATATATCAAAACTTAATACATATTTATATTAAGTGTATATTTTATAATATACACAAAGAGTAAGTTCAAGACTCTCAAATTCTAATCTTAATCTTATACACCAATGGAGTATCTAGAAGTGAAAGTCTTCAAAAGTTACAGACTTTATGTTTACTTGCAAATTTCTCGATGAAAAAAGGATAGTCGAGGAACACTAATAGCACTTATATTATCTTTGAAAATTTTAGAGGAGTGGAGTGAGTATAAAATCCAGTAAATAAATAAAATGCATTTTTTTTTGTGATTTCTATCTATTAAAAAATTAAACCAAGGGTTGATTCCTCCGTGATACACTTTATTTTTTGATCAAAAGAATTTGGTCAATTCCAACAAACATTACATGGAAATACAATCATGTATTGGTATTTTAAAAACTTGCATGTCAAATAGCATTTAATAAACTTAAATGTCAAATAACATTTTGTAAACTTGTATAACAAACAGCATCTCTAAACTTCTTTTATTTGATTACGCTTTAATTATTATTATTATTTTTTTTTTATCAATTTCCTGTTTTGAGTTTTCTTTTGTATCTTTTTGTTTTTCTTTTGAAGGTTACATGATTAATAACAATAATAATTATATTTCAATCATCATTTCAATAAATTTTTTTTTTTTTTTAAATTTCGAGTTGCTAATAATAAGATCAAATTCACTATTTGATGCCACAATCCAATTTGAGAGTCGCGAGTGTACTAGCCATGAATAGCAATAAATACACTAATCACCCATAGAATCCATAAACAAAAACAATCAAACATGATTTCAGCAGCATAATAGCTAGAAATTGAACACTCTCAAAAACACAACCTGCATAGAAACGCGCCCTTCCAATAATCAACCTTATATCCTCACTTCAATGTAATCAAATCATAATATTCTTTCATACTCATATTCACAATCATGCTATAGTTATGTCATATAGCTTATCACATATCACATATATCAAAACTTAATACATATTTATATTTAGTGTATATTTTATAATATACACAAAGAGTAAGTTCAAGACTCTCAAATTCCAATCTTAATCTTATACACCAGTGGAGTATCTAGAAGTGAAAGTCTTCAAAAGTTACAGACTTTACGTTTGCTTGCAAATTTCTCGATGAAGAAAGGATAGTCGAGGAACACTAATAGCACTTATATTATACTTGAAAATTTTAGGGGAGTGGGGTGAGTATAAAATCCAGTGAATAAATAAAATGCATTTTTTTTTTGTGATTTCTATCTATTAAAGAATTAAACTAAGGGTTGATTCCTACGCGATACACTTTATTTTTTGATCAAAAGAATTTGGTCAATTCCAACAAACTTTATGTAGAAATGCAATCATGAATTGGTATTTTAAAAACTTGCATGTCAAATAGCATTTAATAAACTTAAATGTCAAATAACATTTTGTAAACTTGTATAACAAATAGCATTTCTAAACTTGCATACCTTGAATAAGAAAATAAGTATAAAATATATTGATATAACAATTTGGCATTGTTCACAAATGAAATAGAAGTCAACTTGAAACATGATAACTTGTAAACTTGATAATGTGATAACTTGTAAATTTATATTCATGAAAATGCAAGATTGATTAGGTACTTGCGCCCTAAGGCACTTGGCCCTCCTAGATGAAATTTTTACAAATTTAACCCTGTCAAGTAAGCTACTATGTGTACACAGCCTGATGGAACTCCCATCAGTAGAAGATTTTTATTCATTGTTCACAATTTCATCTCAATATTAAAGTAATGTAATAAGAGAAATTCTTCAATCTTGTAAATTCATGAATATGGAAATGTAATACTTCAAATATTTTGAACATGAATATCATGAAATCATGAAACTTAAAATATTAAACTTGTAAAGTTTTAACATGTGAAAACTTATAATATCATAAATAAAATAGAAATCATGAAAACATGAAACTTGAAATATCATTCTTTAAATTCATGAAACATATAAAACTTATAAATTTGTGAGTTAAGCTTATGATGAATGACGGAGCTAGGGGGCCGAGGGTGGCCATTACCCCTTAACCTCCAAAATACAAAAACATTTAGGTGTAAAATTATAAAAATTTGGCCATATATTGTATTTGGTCTCCTTATTTTAGGTGAAAATTTTATTTAAATATACAAAAGTTGGCTTAATTATATATACTACCTTAATGTAAATTATGGTCTAAAAAATTTGATCTCCCATAAAAAAAATTTATGACTCTGTCACTGCTTATGATATTTTATTTTCATAGTAAACTTGTAATGAAGCATAACATGGAAATCAAAATCATGCAATTTGAATATCAATTTAGATATGATGGCATAATGCACATTATTTACTCACAATTCAAAAACAATCTTTCTTCTTAAATTCCCTTCCTCACATCAAGCAATAGTGAGGTTCTTCTTCTTGCTTACTTCGACACACTTGCTTCCCTTTATGAGCTACACAAGCATGCATACAAGGGAAGGTCATATAACAATTCAATGTTCATAATTAAGCTTGATAACTTGACTATTTCAATTAAAAACTATGAAGCTCTACTTTCTTTTTATAGGTTGAATACACTAAGTTACATGCTCAACCTTTTCATGGCTCTACAATCTACTAGACTTGATAATAGGTTTAATCCAAACATGCTCAACTTGAAAACACTTCAATTTCCTTCATCAAGACTTTGTTTCTCATAAACCCTAATTTAGGATTTCAAACAAATTTATCAAATTAAATGATCCTAAGTTAGAATCATCACTAGTTTAAATTAACACATTTCATACCCAAATCCATCATCACCAAAACCCTAATATAATTTTTCTGACCTCACGGTATTGTTTATGCAATATCCTTTAATTTACTAATCCAAATGACTTGATTCTTTTTGCATACCAAATTAGACATATCAAATTACAACATATCCAAAATTCAATTGAAAAGGTTTTCTATACAATCTAGGGTGACTTTTCAAAATCTACCCTATTTATGAACAAGGACAGTCCGAGTATACTTTACATTTTTAATCATATCTCCAAACGTGCATGTTTAATTGCAAATCCAATTTACAGGCCATTAGTTGACATATAAATGAGCATTTATTATGTTTTACACATCACCTAATTCAGCTCCTAAGATCATCAAATCAAATAGTCAATCTCAAACTGCTTGCAAAAATAACAATTTGAGCCAATCCTATCTCAAGTGAAATATCTCCTCACACACATCAAATCTTGCAAAAATCTTTTACAGACATATACTTGAAACATAAATCTACAACTTTTGTGTTTTGATCTTTACCAAATTCGGTTTCTAAGTCCTCCAAATAGAAGGCATAAATTTTAGCTCTATTCTTGGGCTTCGTTTATTTCGCGGAAAATAATTTATCTTTGGAAAATATTTTCTGAAAAAATATTTTTCAAGGAAAACATTTTCTGAAAAATTATTTTCCTATAAACTAATTTTTTGTTGTTTGGTTACAATATTAAAAATTATTTAAAAATATTAAAAATTTCAATTTATAAGACTATAAACATATTTAAACTTATAATAAATTCGTATTTTTAAAATTTTATTGTTAAGTATGAGAAAAAATACATAAAAATGATAAATTTGGTGATGGTTGTCAATGGTCGACGGTGGCCGGAGGTGGTCGGCGGCGGCCATCAATGGTTGCCAGTAGTTAGTATCGGTAATCGGCGGATTAATAAATTTGTATTTACATATTTTTCTTTCATTATAATGAGTTTGTTAAAATCCTAAAAATGACTTCCCGGTTTGAAAAAAAGAAGTCATTTTCTTTAAAAAAGACTTAATTTTTCATTAACTAGGAAAATATTTTCTGTTGACTAATTTTCTAAAACGTTTCCAAATATCAGAAAATACAGAAAATATTTTCCATGAAACAAACGGAGCCTTGGTTCAATTTCTTATAATCCTTAATATGAAACCCTAATTTCTATAATCAAAATGTTCATCCAATTTAGGTCAAATTTTTATCATATCCACATATGTTTATGTCCATTTCATTAGGGTTATAATCAAAAGATATCTTCCCCCAAAATCTCCCTCATGGCCAAACATATAAGAAAGAAAGAAGAGGGAGAATGCAAAGAAAATTCCAAAAAAACTCAAATATACAAACTTAAATCATTAAAACAAAGATATTGGTGAAAAATTTACCTTAAAACTTGATATCTTCTTTGTGGGGTGAAAGTGGTCGAATACTTGAGGGAAGTATGGAGAGTGTTTTGTATTCTTGCTTTGGAGAGAAAATGATAAGTGAAGTAAAAATGGTGAAATGACTTTTAGTAAATTTGATGTTGGAAAAAATGGGAAGCTTCCTTAAGAAGTTTTGTTAATGGATTTAGATATTTTGGAGGTAAGGAAATTGTGGCTCTAATTTAATGGCTTCTCTTGGAAGTCTTGTAGAATAGAATTAAAAATTAAAAAACTTCTTTGAGAAGCTTTAGTAATGGAGGAATATTTTTCTTGTAAGAGTTAGTGGAGACAAGAGGAGGAATTGTATGAAACAAGTGTAGTGGTACATCTACCACTACACCATTTGGCCAATATGGATGGAGGGGCTCACATTCCACTAACTTTCATTATTATTTCTTTCTATCACTTATCAATATGCTATAATTTGATTGTATTTATAAAATTACCATTTACACATTTTTCTTTTTTCCTTTTATTTTCTTTAGGTATCTCCTACTAGGCAATTGCATTCTAATCTCTTATTTAATCACTTTCATTGTATTTATACTCATCAAAACATATTGAACATACTTTAGAAACTCATTCTAAGTTGAGAACTTCTCAACTGTACCATTAGGGTTTCAGATCCATGATTGAAATTCACATGTCCTTGCATATTCATATACTTAATTCTCTCTACACTCTGTTGTACCCTTGACATGCTTCATTTAGCAAAAATTTAGGGTTTTGATTCCTGGTTCAATACTCCATTAGGGTTTCGGCTCTAATATTTCCTTTACTCATTCATTCTTCTCTTTTAACTCATAACTCAATTCTATTCTAACCATGTTCTATATTGCACAATGTGCCTCATTAGGTATACTTAATATATATATTTAAGGTTTTAAATCTCTAAGGTTTACTTACCTCAATTTGTATACCACATTCTCATTCCATCACTCTTCTAGGACTTGTCCAACTTCAATACAAAAAATTCTTATACATACTCGCTTCAAGGAGTTTAACACATCTAATGGTCACTCACTTAGGTACATGACTAGATATCTTGCATCGTTTAAGCTTAGCATGCACAACTAGTACAAGGTTGAGTTATTACATTTGAAATCAAATTTTTCTTGGTTTTTTTTTACCTATATTCTATTCATCATGGTGGAAATTACTGATACTTTTTAAGTCATGGCCATAGAGCCATATAGTCACTCTCATTATATCTGTTGCATCATTAGTCTCTTACTTAGTCTTTGTGGTATGAATCTTTAATTCGAAACTTTGATTTAAAGTTGCAAGGGATAAGGGTTTCTAATCTATAATTTTTTGGGTCATTAATTAATTAGTGAATTCTAGTTTTATAATAGACCTTTAGACTTAGGCCCTTAGCATAGGTAACATTGTTTCTATGTGCTTCAAATTCTTGACTGGCTTGTTGAGTAGGATGCTCTTCCTTCTTCCATGTAATCCTCCACTTATTACATTTCTTATTAACTCATTATGCTTATAATTTTTTCGGTTATTGCAAGTTACAGTGTTGAGAAATAGAAATCAAGATAAAGAGAAATAGAAAAATAGAAATCGTTCTAAGGAACAATGCCAAAATATTTAATTAAACATCAAGTATTTTTTTAATAATTAATAAACCACAATTTGTCACAATGGAGGAGATGAAGTTGACATTCCATCATGATTTGTCAATCTTAGTTTTGGAATCATCGCAATGAATTTCACACCCTAGAATCATTGTGTCACATCCTGTCTTTTAAGATGTGACGGTCCTAGGGTATAAGGAGACGTAAAGTCACTTAAGCCTGTAGAACCTCTTATAACACTACACTCACTAACACATGGCAACACTATTCCCAAGATCGTAGCCAAAAGCCTATAATCGATCATATCATGTATACTATCCATTTTATATGCATAATTAGCAATTAACCGCATATGATCCGTTAATTGATTTTAATCCTCATGTCTTATAAGCAATTAATATACAATCATTCATAGTAGTTATTATACTTAGAGTTACAACCCATAAATAGCATTCAAGTATCTTCCAAATAAACAATACTAATATAATAACCCGTAGAGCTCTAATAATAGTATGCTCAAATACAAGTCATCAAAATGAGGCGGTCAACATAACGATAGAGTAATCTCCCAAGAGATGGAAGGGAAGTTTGAGAGTGTTACCTTGCACAACCTTTTAGTCTCCTAAAAAATATAAACAACTACGGGATGAGATAAATCTCAATGAGAACACGATATACTAACATAATATGCATGCAGGTATAAGTGAGGCAATAGAATGAATAATCTCATGATATAAGGTATCTCATATATTAATTTAGCAGAAACCAATCAATCGGAAGCAGTATGCTTCCCTCATAGTAAATAGAGTAGTGGCTTATGCCTTACTCTTATCATATAATAAAGTGTAAGATAGATTAGGCCTCATGGCTAGGACCTCAAACTCTTCCTAGCTAAAGTCCGAATACGCTCACCCTATCCGCAGGCTTTTTACCATGTGCACAGGTCCGATATATAACCCTACATCAGTTGGGGATTTCTACTTTCTCATATTCTGTCATGACCCGACTTTGAGCCATGACTGTCCTAGGACTCAAGGAGACATAAGGTCACCTAAGCCCGTAGAACCCAATACCAATCTATAACTAAACATACAATCAACAATACCAAGATCAGAACCTGAAACACATTACAAGATCACTTCCATATTAACCATACATCAAATGTATACTATACTAGTGTATACGTACCAAAATATACCATCGATTACAGTTTAGTTTAATATACTAACACATATAATATAACGATTACATTCCCAAATAATTATTATAGAATTCAACAATCTAAATACTATAATATCACAATGACCATGGTCTCTTTGAGATACATACTCATTATGATATAACAAAATGAACAAAATGAATATGGACAGAGTAATCCCCAAGCAAAGGGACGGAGCTTGAGTTTTACCTTGCCACAACCTCTATAGCACCTGAAAAAAAAATAAAACCACTAAAGGGTGAGATAAAATCTCAGTGAATACATAATAGATCAACATGTTATGCCAGCTAGGTACAATTGTAGAATGTAAGAATAAGATAACCTTAATGCTTTTAGGTAATATGAACAGTTTGATGATTGAAATAATCACAATAGAGTTCATTTATGATACCAATGATTTGGTTCAAAGTAAAGCAATTATATACAATTTATTTTATTGTACTTTAGCAGAAAACATATATTTGAGAACAGTGTGTTCTCATTACATTTAGATCAAGTAACGGCTAATGCCTTGAACACTCACAACGATTCAAGCGAGAGACTGATCATGTCTCTCGACTAGGACCACCTTTCCCAGCTAAGGCGGATACACTATCCCTATCTGTTGGGCCTTCTTTACCATGTGCACATGACTGATGTATACCCCACATCAGATGGGGATTTCTGTTTTAGATAATTTATCACTTTTTGATAATTGAAAGCATTAGGGATTTCAAATGAACTATGGTACTCAGCAAAGAGTAAAGGTTTCAATATACTATCTTTATATCGATGTATAGTGGACCAAAGATCTCAAGTAAATGTTTTAACACATTTGGGTTTATGAATTGATAAGGGACAAAATATACTGAACTGGGTAGTAAAGTAAGTTGGGCCCGGCCCAATACAATATATTTACAAGCCCATTGACAAAAGTCAAATAAAGAGCCATCTAGCTCGTGTCCAAGCAGGAAAAGGTCAAAACGATGCAATTAACCATTCTAAATCCGAACCGGTCAAGGAAATCCATACTCAACTCTTGTAAGGATCTATCTCCTATAAATACCTCAAAATTAAACCAACAAAAGGTACATGCATACTTGCTAACACAAGTAATATTCAAACATTGTTCTCAGTCTCCTAAATTAAGCCAATTCACTAACTTGACCGTTGGAGTGGCTTTGCTAGGCACCCCGCCTAGCCCACTTGATTTCTTGTTTCTTCTTACAGGCCGCATCCGTTCAGATCGAACTCAAAGCAAAGGTGAACTATTCTGAACGATTCCACTTCGGTCGGAATTAACTTCATCAGGTACACACAGATAGACATTTACTATACTTTTAGAACATACATAAACTTTGATCGAGCTTATTGAAATAGAGTGTCTCACCTAAATCGAGTCAATCTACTAACTTGACCGTCAAAGTGGCATTGCTAGGCACCAGGCCTAGCCCACTTGACTTTTATTTCTTCTTGCAAGTCGCACCAACCAAAAATCATCCAAGTAAATATTGAAGTATTCTACTTTGGCTAGAATCAGCTTCATCATTGTTAATTATGAATTAAGTTTTAGAACGAAGAATGTGTTTTATTTTATTTTCTTCGTGTATAAATTAGATAAATGTAATTGTAATTTTTATACTAGTGTTTTAAGAGTTATAAAATTATTTAATAAATATAAAAGAGAAAATGTTCAATTTTGACCCTCATGTTTGGACCATAGAGCACATTGGCACCTGATGTTTTCGAAGGTCAATTGAATCCTTCAAGTATTCAAATCTTTTAAATTAGGCCCAATTTTTAACTCTCCACTAACCAGCTCTCTCCTACCGTTTGTGGAGTCCATTTTTTTGACTTTTCTATCCTAGGTAGACTTAAAATTTTTCTCTCTCCTATAAAACGAATGCAATAGGCTCCAAATGTTCCCTAAACCACTGTCGTCGCGACAACCACCACATTTCTCTATAATAGCAAGCTCCAATTTCTCTCCTCTCTCAATCCTAGAAAGACCCATATCAAACATATTAGTTCTCTCTTCTCTGTTAAACCCCACCGCTACTTCAATACTATTTCACTTTCCATTACTTAACAAGAACCCCACCAACTGAGCCAAATTTGACAATGCACGAGCTCTAATTCCAGTACTTGAGTCTAAACAACGTTGAATTAACGCCTCTAAACAATTAAACCCCATGAGTCCTTCATTTCACAATCCAAATCCACCCCAAATGGTTCTTTTAACAACATCATCAAATTCAAAATCAAATCTACCCCTAAAAGCCTGAGATTAGCTTTACCCTGTGTCATTTTCACCTCATATTCCACAAACCCAACTTGATCGCTTAACTCCATAACTCTAACAATATCTGTTGTGCCAAAATGTGTCCTAATTAATTTAGGATCAAGCAACTACTAGCAAGTGTACGAGGCTGCTGCAGTAAACGGTAAAACACCCCAAGGTCGTCTCTCAAGGAAGACTTTGTTAGGCTTGTGTAATTATGAACAAATAATAATAAATAAATAAAAATAAATCCTAAACACTCTAATCAATTGTTGGTTTGAGAGAAATGTAACTAGAAAATTATAAGCTAAGAAAGTAATTAAGTACTAAGATATCAAAATTGAAAGTATATTTAAAAGGGTCTAGGGATCAGATTATCTTATCAAATTGCTATGCTGGGCTAATTAATTTAATTATTTATTTTTCCAACTTGAATAACAAATTAATGAAAACTAAATTTAGTTATAAACCAATAACTTTCGTATTCTTAGTTTTTAACCTAATTAGAATTAATCAATTATTATTCAAATACAACTAGATAGTGCATTTCTGATTAATACCTAGCTCCAATTAAATTAGTTTCAGTATTGAAATCATCTCTCGATCTCATTCAATACCTAAGATTTACTAAATAGTTGGCCAAACAATTTATGAATATGTTAATGATTCAAAAGGAAATTGCAAATTAAATCCATTAAATAACTAGCCCAAGCATACTCATTCAAAGGGAATCATCCTACCCTAGACAAGATTAATTTAGCTCATATTAAATTCCTCAACCATCAATTCAATTGCATGATAAGTTTCAATCATCATCATTATCATGATTAAACAACCAAAGATCATAAAA
>CATKHJ010830505.1:0-14750 GCA_949750685.1 Vernicia montana
TATAAATTTTTTTGTAATTCAATTTGACTAAAATATATATATTCCTAATTAAAATAATCTAATATTTCCTTATTATGTAATCTAACATTTTAATATTTAAAAATATCTTTTTTATTAATTACTCCCTCTATTCTTTTTTATATAACGTATTTTGAAGGAATTTTTTTTTCTAAAATATCTGTCACTTTAGAAAACCAATAAGATTTTAATTTATTTTTTTCAATTATATCTTTATTATCTCTACTCTATAATTAATACACATATTATACATTACTCTATAATCAATAAGGGTAATTTAATCATTTTATTTTTGAAACTTAACGTAATTAATTATTTCTTAATCTTTGTGAAACAACAAAAAACAACACATAAAAAGGAATGGAGGGAGTAATATTTTTATAGTACATGTAATACTCAATTTTATGATTGAATTTTTTTTTTATTAGTTGGATGTTTTTGCTTTTATATTAGTTTTAAGTATTTTTGTTATAATTATTTTATTAGAAATAAATATTTAGAATGTTGAGTATTTTGATAAATTATAAACGAATTTCAAAACGAATTGAATTCGAGTTTAACTGAATTATAATTTATTAACGAGCTGAACTCGAGTCAAGCTCGAGCTCGACTCGAGTTTAAATGAGTCAAGTTTGAATATGATTTAAAACTCGATTCAAAACTCAATTCAAAACTCGAACTTAGAAAAAAAATATTAAATCGATCATAAACATGCTAAACCTCAGCTCGGCTCGATTGCAGTCCTAATAAACA
Organism: Vernicia montana; assembly: GCA_949750685.1. Lineage (NCBI taxonomy): Eukaryota > Viridiplantae > Streptophyta > Magnoliopsida > Malpighiales > Euphorbiaceae > Vernicia > Vernicia montana. The sequence goes on from CATKHJ010830505.1 coordinate 772, forward strand.
TGGCCAAACATTATTTTTAGTATTCTCATGAATAATTTATCCCTTTTTACATCTTTGATTAATTCATGGTCTAATAATTTAAAATGTCTAAATTATTAGAAGAATGGTCTTATCTTTTTTTTTTTTTTTTTTTTTTTCAGAACTCTTTGCACTATTTTTTTTTTCTCAAATAAGATCATATTTGTATCATACCATATGTCATACTTAGTTTTCTTTATCTTAATTCAAATAGAGTACAATAATAAGAATAACTGAATTTATTATATTATAAGATAAATACTTCACTATTGAATTATCAATTTAATAATGAAAAAAAAGAAGAAGCTTTGACTAATGTAAACCCATGTATCTCCAAATGAATAAGTTTACTATTAAATTTTTTTAAAAAGAAGTCAACAATAAAAGCTTAACATTTTTATTCAATTTCAAAATTTTGTTGAATTGGTTTCCTTTAAAAAAAAATGAAAAATTGTTGAATGAGGCAGCAGAGAGATGGGCCTAAACATATCTAGTATTGGTGTAAAACAAGCTCGCTTATGGGTTTTGCCTTTTTCATGGTTGAACCCCGTGTGCTGATTGTTAAAACCTTATTGGGCTTCATAATCTTAAAATCCGAATACCAAGATGCTAGGTCTGAGCCTACGCTTAATAATAACTTACTGTTTAAAATACATAAAAATGATAAATTTAATGGTAATTAGCGATCAATGATGATTATCAGTAGTCGCTGCGGCCAGTGGTGGTTATCAGTTGTCGTCAATGGTGAGTATTGGTGAATTATAATGAGTTTGTTAAAATATAAAAAATATGCCTGATTTTGAAATAAAAAAATCATTTTTCTTAAAAAAAAAAAAAAAAAAAAACTTAGTTTCCATTGATAAAAAAATACATTTTGTTAATTAATTTTATGAAACGTTCCAAACTTCAAAAAAAACGAAAAATATTTTCTATGGAACAAATGAAGTGTTAAAAATTTAAGTAATGAATAATATGAGTAATATAATTTTTAAATTGTAAAAATGTTTAAAAATTTAACCACTTATTATATTAAGTAAAAAGTTTAAATTAAAAATTTTGAATTATCATTTTGAGTCATTTTTAACTTAATCGAGATTTTACTTAAAAATATTAAATTTGAAAATTTTAATTTTAAATATTGAATCATATTATAAAATACCACTCATTTAAAAAAAATAAGAATTAAAAAATATATATATAAAGCATAGTAGTTAGAGAGAATACAAAAATAAAAACAATTAAAATGTATCAAAAGTATTAATCTACCTTACTTAACCTAATAACTTTTTTATATTCATTTATTTTTCTTATAGTGTTTTTTTCTTCACTTAATTTATTATTTAAGTAAAGTTATTATGAAAAAAAAAAATCAACAAACTCTTAAACTTTCATAATAAATACCCTATTATATTATATATATATTTTTTATTATTTTAAATACTTAAAATTACATAAAAATGTGAAAAAGATCATAAAAAAAAATAAAAAAATAAAAAAATTATTAATACAGGTGAATCTCAACTTTACCTATGCTTTGGCTTTCCTGCCTATTGCAATTTATTTTTTTCACTTACTTGAATATATATATATATATATATATATATATATATATATATAAACAATTAATTAAAAAAAATCAAATTATTCATTGAATTCTTTTTAAGGAAAAACATTTCCTCAAATTTGAAATAGAATTAATATTTTATTAGAAATTTTATGAAATTCATTTATAATTATATTTTATATTTCTAATTTGTTTGTTTCTAACCAACTGTACATGAATAAATAATTCTTTAAAATAGAAAATGAGATTATACATGAACTTTAGTTTGGACAACAAAAGTTATGATATTAATAATTGAACCAAACCAATAAATTTTTACTATTAATATTAAAGTTGTATTTAAAATTGGAAGATTATGAATTTTAATCACAAACTATTAATAAAAAAAAACTATCTGCTACTATTTCTACATCAGATTAGAAATTTGAACAACTCTTTCCTATAAAGAATTTTCCCATTAGAAAAAAAAAGGGTTTCTTGTATAGAAGGACCTTAATTAGCAGTTAGAAATAATTAAATTGAGCTGGTGGATTGGATAAGCAAAAAAATAATTAATATGTAGACAGCTGTTTAATTAATGAGACTTAATTATTTCAAAACTTTTTTTTTTTTTTTGGTAACTCGAGGCTGAAATACTCGAGTTGAAGACTTTTCAGCTTGGAAACTACTCGTAGACTCACATTGTATTATCCCAAAACAATGATTAACTATTGCTAATTGGCTAAAGTAATAATCATCAACAGTAACCACCACTAATCTCCTTTTCATTTCCTTGTCACCATAACCATAACCATAACCATAACCAACCACCAACACCATTACCATTTCTTGCTTCTGTTGGTGTTGGGCCAACCCTAATCTCTATCAAAACTTATTTCTCTAGGCAGGGCTCCATGCCTTTAAAACACGGCCCCTCCTGCTGCTACAGACCTTATAAAAACGACGTCGTTTGACGAATATTCTTTGTTTTTCAAAAGTTTTAAATTGCTCTGTTTCAGCAAGTGGACATTGTTAGATCTCTCTCTGGATATTTTGTTGCTATTTTTCTCTGTGTGTGTTTGTTTTGGTTGTTGTCTTGTTTGCTTAGTTAGTAGCAATTTGTTTGGTTGTTTAACTTTGCTTGCTTAGTAGCTGGCAACTTCTTCTTTTGTAGGGTTTCACAAATCAAAATACTGCATTTTCAGGTAATGCTTAGATCGAAACTAGTTAACTTTTATTACTACTTCAGTTACTTTATTTAGTCTACTTCGCTTCTCTCTCTCTGATTCAAAGCTAGTTTTTCTCCTGTATCAGTGAGTATTTTTAGTTTATTCTAAGTCTGGAGGTTTCAATTAAAGGGATTTTGATTTTTTAATTCAATTTTTGTTTGGATTTAATTTGGAATTTATCTCTGTTAACAATGCAGTTTAATGCAACTACTTGATGTTGATGAGATGTGTTTTAGGCTTGTAAGCTACGTTGTGTTGTTTGACATTTTCTTCTGTTTGAATGATGCAGATTTATATATTTTAAAACAACTGTGTTGTTGGAATGGGAAAATCTCCGGGGAAATGGATCAAATCCATCCTTCTTGGGAGGAAATCATCAAAGTCTAAGTTGTCAAAAGGAAATGATGTGTCGGTAAGATATTTATTTTTTTGTTTTCCATTGCGTTTGAGTTATTCTAATCCACTGATTTAATTAACAACATAAACAAAGCCTTTGCTAGTTTGACAATGAAGTGGGCCATAATCTGCTAATTAAAGTATTTTTGCTTAGTCTTCTCATAAGGTTCTTTGGTTAGCTCAATGAATCCTCAATTTATTCTTTCTTAGTATATGATCAATCAAGGAATAGAAACAAGGTAACAAGGCTTATTGTCCTGCTTCAAAGGCAACATTTTCACGAGTCCAATGATTCCAAAGTTCCCTAATCCTGATTGTGTGGTCCAAATCTCCAAAACTGGTAGTTTCTCTTGACATTTTTTCTTTAAAGCCCTGCTTTATGAGACTAGAAGATAGTGCTGTAGCACATAGTACTGTTACAAGTTATCCAAAAGGTGAATGTGCTTGGTTTTAGATGGGTTTAGAGTGTAGATGTAATCTGGCTATCAAAGAAAGCATATAGAAAAGATTGAAGAAGGTTGCAGGAAAGTGTGGTGATCACCAACAAGGGCGGATGCAGAATTGAATTAGGGGGTGGGTTGGGAGTATAGAGAAAATGGTATAGTACAGAGAAAATTTATCTCATCGATAAATAATACATAATAAATAATATTAAATATTTTAAAAATTAATTCACTATAATAAATAATACATGATTAATGTATTACTATATTTCATTGAGAAATATAATAATAAACACTTGGATGAAAAATATTTATAAAAATAATTAGATTTAAAATCATGATTTTAATATTCATTTTAAAAAATTACACACTTAATTTTCAAATTAAAATTTAAAAAGTTACATATAGGAGGGGATTAAGGATAAAAAAAAAAAATCATGTAATTATGAGCTAAATATAAAAAAAAAAAAAGTTGAAAAATATAAATTTTTTTTTAGGAAAAAATGTAAAAAAGATTAAATTAAAAGTACAAAATACAAAGAATTTATGAAGTTGTAGGAGATTAAATATAAAAATTAAGTTAAAAGGGGGGCTAAATAAAAAAATTTTGGGGGGCAAATATGAAATAAAATAATTTACAAGTGAAAATATATAAAAAAAAATTGGGCTAGTGGGGCAATAAATAAAAAAAAATATATATTTTGAACCAATTACAATGAGACAAGTGGGGGCTGACCTAGGATGCTTGTGTCCGCCTTTGATCACCAATATGGGTGCAAGCACCCCTTTGGTTATGGTGTTATGCGCTATTAGGACAAAACTACAAATGAATTCACAAATTTATCTTTTTCACAACTAGAATTTGAAGGCTTACTCAAATGTGTAATTAATAGATCTAACAGTGTGATCCTTTCACTAATTGTTTAAAAATTTAACGTAATCCTTAATGGGTAAAAATATAATGTTCTGATGGTTATCTAATTGTTATGTTAAGAAATCTGCCAATAAAGGAGAGATATTGGTTTCATCTAAAGCATCTGTACCTGATACAACTGTGGATCATTCAACAATTTCCCAACTATCTCCTATGGTCGTTGCCACAAGTGGAGTGGATTCCGAACATGTAATAGCTACTAAGTTGCCAAATGAAGGGTTTACTTTTTCATGTGCACAAGGAGATGAGAATGTAGAAGCAGTCACAAATTTGGGTTCACTAGAAGATCCTGAGAGAATCAGGCATGAAATGGCTGCCACAAAGGCACAGGCAGCTCTTAGAGGTTATCTGGTAATCTCCTCATGTTATGCTTGGTATACAAAATTTGAGCTCTCATGTTAACTTATGTTTTTAAATTTTAGCTTGCATTGATTTATGCTAATTTTTTCATTTTATCCATTTCTTCCTATAGCATTGATCTATTAGCATTATACTAGAATTGCCTGTAAATGAACCTTCCACAGTGCTTGCTTGTGATTTCAAATCCTTTTTTCCGCTTGTATCATATATTATAAAGAATGACAATCTATGAAATATGCAACGGAAGCTGTAAGATAGAATCTTTTACAATTTCTTACTTCATCCATGCTTATTCTTTCTCTTTGTTTGTTTGTTTGTTTTTTTAATTAGGAATTGGTAACATCAAATGAGTCTTTGCTCATTATAGACTAGGTTGATAGTTTCGTTTTTCTTAGGGATGTGAGATGTTGGGTCCAATTCTTCAAAACAATAGTGTGACTAGATTTTGTTTGAATCTGGTAGTGTGCATGCTTTACAAAATGTTTATGTTTCTATCTATATGCAGGTGGATGTTTATAACTATCTATTAAAATTTTAAAATATTGTAACTTTATCATCTACGTAGTACGTACTCTTATATCTTCGAGCATTTATGTGCTTGAAACTTTTGCTCATTGTAACTGAGAAAGGGACAACACAAATATAGATGTACCATCCACATTCTTCTGTTTGATCAATGATTCACTTTGAAAATCTAGCCACTTAAGGGAACTGAGCCTCTGGTGGTTGAATTTTAAAGTTACACTGATCAGGTAGCTATTGAGTACCGCATGGCATGCTGGGGTCTGTGAGTGTTAGGTTGCATACCTACATGAATAAAGTACATGGTCATCCATTGATAGCATCATACTGTTATAAGTTCCAGTCATGGTTTTATGAGCAATGAAGGAAATACAATTCAGCACCATTTTGCAGATGATTTTGCCAGTCCATGCCAGTTATTTAATTTTAAATATATACTGTGCCTTTGTTATTTTGATTTTTCTGTGAATTTTACCTTCTATGAACTTCATGTTCTTGACATGAGGTAGAAATTTCTGCTTTGTGGTTTTTGGCTCTATGCTTTTGTTTACTGATTTCTGTGAGGTGCTTCTATAGGCTCGTCGCGCCTTTCGAACACTTAAGGGCATTATTAGGCTGCAAGCACTTATCCGTGGTCACCTAGTTAGAAGACAAGCTATTGCTACCTTATGTTCTGTGCGGGCTATTGTTAAACTTCAGGCAATGGCTCGTGGTCAAAAGGTTAGACATTCTGCTATTGGGATTGAAGTGCAGAATACATGCGACCTGGGAAAAATTCAGGTGATTTATTGATGAACTTGGAGACCTCCCTGTATCCACTTGGGATTGATATGGTCATATCTTCAGCGATGCATATTCATGTTGGAGTCTTAAGTTTATTGTGACTTAGATGGAGTCTTTGACTATTTGCAGTTACTTATCATTTCTTCCCCCGTCTTGGATACATATTGACAGATTAGATAGCTGATTTTGTTTAATGCAATTAATGCTGGATGTTGCTAACTTTTTTAATAATTGTTTTGTGGTATCAGGGTGCTATATGTTCAGTTTCTTCTGGAATATGTACATCTACCCAGTCAGAGAAGCTGATAAAGAATGTATTTGCTCGGAAGGTGAGATCCACTGAGCTTTGCCTTATGTGTAAATTAGGTCTTTGCTTGTCTATTGGTTTCCTCTTGAGATAGTTGATGAATTCATCTTATGTTTATAGGCTAAGGTTATAATTATTTATTTTTGTGTTCATCAATGTCTTCTTTCTTAGTCTGTTTGCCAACATGATGCTTGTCGTTTCAATTTCGCGAGCTTGTGAATACTTCAATTCAGTCTCTTTGTTTACTTCATAGGACTGATAGCATCTTGTTGTTCCAAATGGTTTCCAGTTAACGGTTAGAAAGTCTACAAGGAACTAACCTGTGAGTATTAGGTCTTGCACAATTTTATATGCCAGTTGCATGCCTTTACGTGTTATCTTTGTGAAATCAAACATGGGTGGTATCTAACCTTTGTTAATGAGTGAAAAAGTACTTATCAAAATTGGAAAAAGGGTTGGGTTGGGGATTGGCTGCATGTGTGGTTTGTATTGGTGAAAGGAGCTTGTAAGATTCCCTATAATCAAATATGTAGAATTGTGGCAATTAATGACTGTTAATTTTTTAATTAGCTTTTGGCTTCATCACCTGGTGCAATACCTCTAAGCCTCCAGTATAGTCCTGAGGAGCCTAATTCATCCTTAGAATGGCTAGAGCGCTGGACAAAATCATGCTTTTGGGAATCCCATTCACAACCAAAGAAGAATGCTGAGCATGATACGACTCAAAAAGTGGAAACTGAACAAGGCAGGCAAAAACGAAGTGTTCGAAAGCTATCCCGTGGTAATACTGAAAACAGCTCTGGTCATTCAACAAAAGAGTCTGAAAAACCAAAACGTAATGCGAGAAAATTTTCAAGCCACCCAATAGATTCAGTTCAGGAACATCTGCAAAATAGATTTGAGAAGGCAAATCGCAATTTAAGAAAAACTTCTGATTCCACAAAGGAGGCTCGTGAAAGATTTGATGTTGATAATGGGAAACCAAAACGCAGTGTGAGGAAGTCATCCACTGTTACTGTCCCTGAAGTTCCAGAGGGCACTAATGATATTGCAGTGGTGGTTGCAAAAATATCTGATGTTGATGGAAGTCCAAAACTTCCTGCTGTAGATGATCATGTTAGTGCATTACAGGAGCGCCATGATTTGGACTTGCAGCCTATGGGGAACAATAGTCAAGTTGAGGATATTCAAGGGACAATTAAGCAATTAAACCCTGAGGATTATGATACTGGCAATGAGAACCAGAAAATCAGTGACAGAAGGGCTTCATTTCCTCCAAATATTGAGAATCAGGAAAATGGGGCTTGTGGTACACCAAAAGTGCCCAGCTATATGGCACCAACTGAATCTGCAAGAGCTAAACTGAGAGGACAAGGATCCCCTAGATTTTCTCAAGATGCAATCGAGAATATTGGTACAACCAGAAGGCATTCTCTGCCATCTTCCACTAATGGCAAGCTTCCTTCAATGTCACCACGAGCACCGAAACTGGTTCATGCAGCTAGCAAAGGAGGTATCAGAAGTGACAGATCTCTGTCTGCTTCCAGAGATGGTACTGGTAAGAATGTTTGAATCCAGGAATTTTTTTATATTTGCATTTGTGGTCTAGTCACACATCTGGTTCAAGTTGTTTGTTTCATCTCCTAATACAAAATATCTGCTTTCACGGAATGTGTTATGCTGATATGGATCACAAAAGCACATGCATGTATAAAGTATGTAACTAGATTGATATATACATGAAATTTAATGAAGCTGATTCCGTATGAAATAACGGGGAGGTGGGGATGATTTTCAACAAGGGTTATTATTGTTGTTGTTATTATTATTATTTTGGGGGGTTGAAATTCCTATACTGCCTAACATTTGTTCTTGCTCTTTTTTTGAGTTACGCATCAATATCTAGGCTGGTTGCTCCCTTCTTCTTGTTAAAACCTTTTCATGCTCTTGTAGAAGATACAAAATCTGGTTGGTCAATATCACATGTAGATTAAAATTTAAAAGTTAATCCATTGCATTGTTTATAATACTCAATTTAAGGAAAGACATTTCTCTTTTAATTTTTAAAATTCTGGTTAGTTTAAAAAAAAAACATGGAACTCCTGTTTTACTTATCAGTTATCATGTGTTACTAGTTTCAGATAAGGCGATTAAAGCAGAGTGGAGGAGGTGATTTTCCATGAGGAATGCTCCATAGGGATATTATACTGAGCAGGTAAAAGAAAAAAAGAGATGTGATTTGTTTTCACCATACATGCTATGATAAATCCTATTTGGTGTGCCAAGCATGTTCATGTAATTTTCATAGTAACTTTGGCATTAATTATGGGTTGCCCTTTATGCCCCCTCATGCTGTATAACTTTCTTTTCTTTTTCCATATACTGATATTTATTTATTTTTTTCTTCTCAAAACCTGTATTTATTGATGTGGTTCTTTAAAAGTTAAAAGCTAGTTTAGTTGGTTTCTCTTATTTAAGCTTTGATGTTTTTATTTCAGAATGTTGAATTTGACATATATAGTTCAATATTGTGCTGCCCCCTCTTGGTCTACTGTCTGTATTAGCAGGCATGGTGTGCAATATATCGAGAAATCAAATGGTTCCAGTGTAAAAAATGCAATGATTTTTTATCTATATTATTTCCTTTTATTCTTTTAACCTAAATGCTAATAGAGAGGATAGGTAGTTTCTGTAGCTGTGGCTATGGCTATGGCTATGGCGGATCTAATTGGCATTAGTTTTTGATATGCTATAACTATTGACTCGATTCAACTCAGCCTTAATTTTAAAATTAATTGGGGTCGGCTATATGAATTTTTTATTTTTACTCTAAATGATTTTATGCGATATTTTTTTAATAATTATAATGTTTCTAAATCATATTGGCATTAGTGTTTAATTCTAAAATTAATTGGGGTATGCTATAACTATTGACAAATGAGAAAAATATTATATTGCAAACATTGATTATAGTTTGATTCAAAATATATATATATATATATATATATATATATATATTGATTATAGTTTATTGAAATTTATTTTTCAAGTGAATTTTACATTTTTAATATAAAAATTTTAAAATAGTTAAACAATACATAAGTTATTTGTTTTCAATATCTAAAATGATGTTTTTACGAAAGAGTGATTTCAACCTCAATGCTAAATAAGTAGTATACAATACGTGTAGGTTATGGTTTTTGTTATTTTATCAACGAGAACCATTCCCCTCCCAGCCTGATGGAACTTATGTTCGGGTGTATTGTCTCATTCCTTATATCCAATCAATTAGAAAATTTTCATATAAAAAATTAATTTCCTTTTTTCATAATAAGATTACTTTTTATAAATAATTTTTTTTTATAAAATGTCATTAACAGTAAGGGTGTGCATTGTCAGAACAAATTCAAACATTCAACTTTTCAAATCATAATAAAATTATTAATAATTTTGAAAATTTTAAATCATCAATCTTTTTTTTTTAAAAGTTTATTTTTAATTAATTGCACATTTTGCACTAATCCCATTTTACCAGCATGTCAGTTTCATACAAATCGTGAAAAACTCATTGTTAGGCGTAATTACTATGTAATGGAAATAACATTACATGTTATGTAAAAAATTTTAAATATAATGTAATAAACATTACATTGTTAATCTTCTGCAAATACCATTACACTTAAAAAGACATGCATTACTCATTATATTTGTTATTTTCTATTTTTTTTTTTAATGATCTGTTTTCTTTTCTTTTAAGAAAAAAAATTTTATGACATTTTTTAATCAATTTTTTTGAATAACTTATTTCTTAACAAAAAAATTTTTTTAATGATTTTTTACAGCAAATTTTTCTTTAAAGACCTGTTTTCTCTTTTTTTTTTACAATAATTTTTTGAATGACTTTTTTTACAACAAAATATTTTTAATGATAATTTTACTCTTAATTACATGTAATTTTTTTTTTTTATATAGACATAATTCTTTAACTTAAAATTAATAAAATTCCTTCCTAAAAAAATTAATAATAATAATAAAATTCAATTAACCCAATTAATACTTAGCATTTTTATTACCGTATTGACTTCAATATAATTAATTAATTTAGTATACAGTTTAAAAAAAATCAATATCTTATTTTAATAATTATTAAATAATTAATTATTTTAATCATTATATTATATGATTATTCTATTCATACTTCCAAATAAAGAAATGTAATACCAATTACATTATATTTTTCATTCCATTACAAAATCCATTCAATTACACCAAATACAGCCATAACTTCATAAGGTATAAGCTAATTAGATGTTGGCATTTAAAGATTTACTATCTTAATTTCGTCTCTAATCACTAGATTTTATACAGCTGGTTTTTCAGTACAAATATTACATTACATATATTAATCTGTTAAACAAAAGTCATTGAATCTTTTGATAGAAAGATAAAATATTATTAATTGAATTCCAATAAAATTATATATATTCAGAATTATAACATGCCAGTAATTTAATATGTTTTTCAATTTATAATAATTTTTTAAATATTGAAGTCCATTATGGTCATTGTCTTACTAAAATGTTTGTGGTAAAGATGACTGAACATATTTTCCAACTCAGATTATATGTATATAAATTAAAGAATCTGCTATGGAGTTGCCTTCTCTAATTAAGAACATGGCAAAAATGAAGATTTGGGAACTCCATTTAGAAAAAGTTCTCCTGGATGGTACTCGCTACTGGTTAGGTGACGGAAGCTCTATTAAGTTCTGGTTAGACCCTTGGCTTGCATATCCATCCCTTTCAGTCAAATTTCCAAGACTTTTTTCCATTACAGTTGATCCCAATGCAACGGTCTTGAGTATGGGTACGTGGGTAAACAATTCTTGGCTATGGAAGTTTCAATGGAGACGCGTTCTTTTCTCTTGGGAGGATACTATTTTAAACTCCTTGAAAGTTGAGTTATCTATTGTCTCCCCTAAAAGATCACTAAAGATAGAATCTTTTGGACTTTCGACAAAAAGGGCAAATTCTCTGTAAAATCATTTTGCAAGCAATTGGAATCTCAAGACTTGTCAACCTCTATTCCTTGTTGGCCCTCAATTTGGAAAAGTATTTCTCCTCCAAAAATTGAAATTTGTGTAGTTAGCACTTCACGGTAAGATAAACTGTAGAAGTAACCTTGCGAGTAGAGGTATCATCGACCATTCATTGAATTTTTGTCCATTCTGCTTATCAGCGCTGGAAGAAGTTGACCATTTGTTCCTTCACTGTATGTTCCCTTGGTTAATCTGGAGTAAGTTATTTCGCTGGTGGAACTCTCTATGGTGCATCCCTAAGTCACTAGTTGCTCTTTTCACTCAATGGGACAGCTTTTCATTCGTTGGTAAATTTCAGAATATGGTTTGGCGGTCTATATTTTTTTCGGTTATTTGGTCTATTTGGCATGAAAGGAACAACATTATTTTTAATAATGCATCAGTTGATTTGAATAGATTATTTGACTTGATCATCATCAGAATTGCACACTGGGTTGAGGCTTTGGATCCAACTTTTCCTTTTTCAGCTAACCACTTGGTTCTGTCTTCAGAATGTCTCAAACATTGGGAAAAAGAAAAGATCAGAAGGCCTCTTTCTAATTGGCTTCCACCGCCTGTATCCTCCATTAAGTGGAACGTTGATGCTTCTGCTTTCGGAAAACCTGGGCCAGCTGGTGTTGGAGGAGTCCTTCGAAATTCAGATGGTCACTTTATGATTCTATTCTCCTATCCTATTGGCATTAAGGACTCCAATGAGGCAGAACTTATCGCCATTCTTCGTGCCCTTGAGATATTTGAATCAGAGAGCTTACTTCAAAACTCAAACATCCTAATTGAATCTGACTCTTCCAATGCAGTTTCTTGGACTAAAGGAAATATTGATGAATGCCCGTGGAAGCTATGGGATATTCTTTGCAAAATAAATAAGCTTCTCACTATTCCATCTTCTTTCTCTATTAATCATATTTTTATAGAGGCTAATACAACGGCAGATTTCCTTGCAAAAGCTGGGACTTTTAGAGAACAAGATTTTTTTGCTCGCTTTTAATTTTCCTATGTTGGATAGGTTCTTACATAGCTTCTTGCAGACTTTTGTTTGCAGGTCTTGGGTATTTCTCTAATATGGTATATACAGGATTTCGGAGGGGTAGACTCAGATGTACTTTGGATTCACTTTATGGTCCTTTTAGTGCAGGGCTCTACCATTCCTGTTGTGGCAATTCTGTGTCTAGTTTGGGTTGCTATCTCAGACTTGGTTTTTGGATGGGTTTGGACAGAGTACTTCATTGATGTTGTCGTTATTGAATCTTGTTTCGGACTCTTCGTGCTGGTTGTGTGCTATGGAACTGAGATATTATAGCCACCGTTAGAGTATAATTGCATTTTGATTGGCTTGCTTAGGCTTTGTCTGCTGGTTTTGTGCTCTGCATTATTGAGTGGGTTGATTTTCTAATGCCAAGGTACTAAACACGGATTTAAAGTGGTGAAGGAGGCTTAACTCTGTCCAAGGTGTGTTTTATGGGCTTTATACTATTCACGTGGTTGGTAGTGTACTATTGTATTATTCTTTTGTCCATTTTGATCTCCAGTGTATATTAATGACTTGGTGGGTTGGCTTAAGATTTTTATGGGTTGTCACTGCTGTTACTATAGGTGTTACTTCTGCTTATTATGTTTTGCTTAGTTGGTGTATTTAGATGTTCTCCTTTCTGTTGTATCTTCTTTCATGGTTTTGGGATTTTTTCACATAACATTGAGTTGCTTAGTATTTTTCGGGTGTCAATGGGAAAGTCTATTGGCTTAGGTAGTCTACTTCTTAATGTTATGTTTTTTCTCTTTTTAATTTCTTAATAATATTGACTTTTATTATAAAAAAAAAAATTTAGAAATTGTCAATACAATTGAAAGCTTCTTGTTGTTTCTATTTGTTAAATAATTGTCTTTAATTTGCTAAAGTACCTTTAGCCTACAACCCAAGGCCATACTTCAAGCACATGGTAGATGCATGTGATCAAATTTATAGCCAAGAATTTTCCTTGGATAAGGGCAAAACACGTAACAAAATTATAGTCCACATTTTCCACTTGAAGGCCAAGCTTTGAGCATTATAAATAGAGCTTGTGTAAGGTTTTTTTTTGAAATCATAAGAAGCAAATAAGTGAGTGTGTGTACCAAGTGAGGGAAAAAAAGAAGTGAGTGTGTCTATTAGAGTATTGTGAGTGTTTGGAAAATTTCAATAAGGTCCATCTTCAAATTTAGTCTCTTAATTAGGTCCAACAAAATATTGTTTCCTTTATTATTTTGTCGATACATTTAGAGAGGTGAGTTTATTGGGCGTATTTGGATTCAAGGGCTTGAGTGTGTTATTCTCTATTTATTTTGTACTATTCATTTTAATTAGTGAAT
>CATKHJ010830739.1:0-11250 GCA_949750685.1 Vernicia montana
TGTCGGGTTCATGACCCGCACACGACCCAATTAAATAAATGGGTTACACGTGTCGTGTTCGTGTAACCCGTTTAATTTTCGTGTCGTGTTAGGGTGGGAATTTTGTTACACGATTATTAAATGGGTCGTGTTCGTGTTGACCCTAATCGTGTCACCTGAGTAGGTCAACCCGACACGAACACGACCCATTAACACGTTTTGACACCCCTAATCGCCAATGCTTGAATCGCCTAAAAAGATAAAACAAAAAAGAGAAGAGAAGAACATATCCGAGTCTTTGACTCAGAAACTGGTGGGGGGACATGTGATACATCCTAAATATAAACTAATCGCCCTAGGCGAATCAGAGGTTCGCCTGAGTAGTCCATATCCGATCATGAAACTGCAAATCATCTCCATATACAATACTGAAAAGGAATAATCCGATTCCAAGAAGGATTCGGCACCTTGGGCACTCCACTATAAATAGAGCTCTTTTCTCCATTAAACGGGTTACGTAATTCTAAACACTTCTCAGTGCTAAAAGGCTTATAATCTCCAACTCTTCTAACTTAAGCATCGGAGTGGTCCTCCAAGCACATCGCCTAGACCATTTAACTTACTGTCTTGCAGGATTTGAAGATCGCCTACACGTGTACTAGAGATCGGAGTTATTTCTGAGCACATCAAAAATGGTTGTGGATTGTTAAAGACTGCTTGATTGATTGTTGTAGTCGTTGATTTGAAGATTATGAAAAATATGCGTATTAGGGTAATATTAACGTAAAAGATATATAATGACTTATTTGGAATACCATTAAATTGATAAGAATAAAAAAGACTATACAGATAAATTAAAATTTTTCATCAGGAGTTGAAATTTTTTATTCCCCAATTTGAGTTGTAACCAATTTCAACTCATATAAGGGGAATGAGAGTGAATTGCTCCCTTTCCCTCCCTTCTTTTTTTTTTTTTTAAATAAATACCAAACAAGATAGGTAGTAATTTCTCCTTCATTCCTTTCCCTTCCCCTTAAATTCAATCCCATCCATGCCTAGTATAAATGTTCATTTCAATTCTAACTAACAAAATAAATATTATGACAAAAATACCATTTTTCTTTTCTTGTTTTCATATTTTTTTCTCATTTCTCTCTCCTTATTACACACTTTTTGTCTCCTCTTATTACTCTCTTTCTAACATTTTTCACTCTTTATTTTTTTTACTTATTTTTCATCAAGATGATTTTTTATTATATTTTATAAATTAAATATTAAATATAAATATAAAATATAATTATTTTTTAGTCATTTTATTTTTTTCTAATTATATTTATTATATTAAGGGTATTAGGAAATAAAAATAAAAATTACTCAATTATATATTTATTCTAAACACAAAAATATGAAATTCAATTGAATTTCATATTTTAAGTTGTGTCTTTCCAAACAGATAATTCATTTACAAATGAATTAAATGAATTCTACTTTTAATTCATTTGTAAATGAATTTTATATTTGTAATTCATTTGTTCCAAGTGAATATACAATAATACTTGAGATTTCATATAATTAACACTTCAATTTTTACTATTTCAAAATTATAAGTTTTGATCCTTAAATTAGGGATATGTTTGATAAGCCGTAATGTAAAGTAATATTACATTACACTATATTCCATTATGACTTACCAAACGAACCCTAATTTCACTGATCAAAGAATATTGTATTTTGAAGTTTAAAGTATTATATAATATAATAATTGAAGAATTAAATTACATTATATTTTAAGATTTTAAAAATTAAAATATTATATAAATTAAAATGTCAATAATTAAAATGTAGCAAAAGTTTTATAATATATATAAATACATTAATAGCGTTAAAATTTCACTGTAGAATTGCAAATTGATTGAAAACAGTATAATTACATAATGGCCCTCACCTTATCAAGCTTTAGCTTAGGTCCTTTTTGTCTTTTTTATCGAGAGTGCCCGAGTACCTATTCAAAATGACATTGTATAAATTATTATTGAAGCCCCTTTTCGTGTTTTCATTTTAGTATACTAAGACTTTTTGATAAGATGACATCTTTTTGATATCTTCTTTAGGTATTTTCGTCTTTACACTTTGTTGTAAGTTGTTGTTTCATCTAAAATCGTGAAAGAGACAGGGGGAGAGAGAGAGAGAGAGGATAGATCGTAAAAGAAATGGAGAGAGAGAAAAGTTAAAAAGAGGAGGAGAAAAACAAGTTTTCTTCCTGATTTTGGTAGCAGATTAGAATGATTTTAGTGTCACTATATCCTTCATAAGAAGAGCATTTTGTTGCTATCAATATTTCCACCTAATAATCGCTCGAGAGAGAGATCGGAAGTGACAGAAATTGTAACCTTAGAGGGTCGATTCAACCAAATGATCATGAGTTTTAGCGCTTGAATGGTATAGAAGTGATCACTGAGGTAAGGCATTATCCATCAGTGAATTTGTAGATTTGTTTTTAATTATGAAATTTCTGACAATCCCCATCTCCTTTTCACAGTTCTCTCTCCTGCTCTCAGTAATTTGGGTGAGAAAATGTAATATCCAAGTTTTTGTTAGATGTATGCTTCAAGATGTCTTTTAAATATGTGTAAATTTCAAGAATTTATAATGAAGCAAGTTGCATTCATTGCCTATTTTGAACGAACTTTACTTTTAAAAAAAATACTAGTATTGAAAATATAAATTTTTTTGATCAAGATAAAATAGAAATTATATATACTAAAACTTTCCTTTTATTCTGTAGAAGATTATTGCAACAAATTAGGAGAGAAAAATTAATAGTAATTATTCATTTTAGTCATCTAATTAATTATTATTTAAATTTCTGAAGTGTAATGTGAATTCGGAGCAAAGAAAAAAAAATTATACACCACAAGAAAAACTCGGATTAGCGATTACCAAAATTAGTTGCAAATCTAGTATATTTAGTCGCTAAATTAATTTAGCGACTACATTACGTAGTCACTATTTATCTAGTTGCTAAATTTTTTTAGCGAGTAAATAGTCTCAAATGAGCGACCAAGTAATATTAGTTGCTAATCAACGACAAATAATTTTAGTCGCCAAAAATAAAATTCAAATGCAAAAATCATAAAATGCTAGAAACCATGTGACTGTTATGGCGATTAACTGACTATTATTTTTTTAGTAGCTAAAAGTAGCTACTAGGTTATGTAGTAGCTAAATTTAGTTGCTATTTTTGTGAAAATTATTTTTTTTAATAATTACATAAATAAAAATATATTAAAAATTAAAATTACTTGGCAAAAAATTTAAATTTAAAATATATTTAATAAATAAATTCAATAAAATATATACAATATCTATATTAAAATGTACTCATACTATTTAATAAACTAATAATTGTATATATATACAAAAATATTAAAAGTTTAAGTTCATGGTTGATGGGTGGGTGAATCATCATCTAAACTGTCTTCAGTTGGATTAGGATGAGACAGGTCGACAACCGGATGCTCATCTATGGGATAAAAAACAAGCACAGTTGGTGGATGGCGTAAATTATCAATAACTATTTCCCAAACATATTACAACCCTACGTTGAATGGAGATGAGAAGTCGGTATACTGCGACTGAATCTCTCTTCGAATCTCCTCATGAATTATTTTTTGAACGCGGTTCTCAGTCATCGGGGGGACTACATTGGATGGGAGGAGCTGCCAGCTTGATAATCAGCATTGGCTTCCAATCCCGTAGATATTGCGCTGCCTCTTCTCTGCATTACCCACGACACGCAGATGGATAGCATCCTCATTTATGATTGGGAGCTGCACGTCACCCTCCTGCTCAGATTGGGCTTGTGTAGCAGCCTGCACCTCTTCTAGCAGTGCTTGTTGCACAACATCCTGCAACCAATAAATTAACATGTTAATTAATTTATAATTATAACATAATAATTAATTTAAAAAAAATTAATACTTAGCTATATATAAATATTTGGTTTGTGAAAAAACTTACCGCTATTTGTCTCGACCTCTTATCCTAGTAGCCTTTGAAGTGTGCAACCTGTGATGTAGTTCGAGAAGGGTCGGCTACCTCCCCAACTCTTTAGCCTACATTGGAAATATATATTAATTTAATTCATACAATTATTTATATATATATATATATATATTAATTTTTATTAATTAAATTACTCAAAGTTTTATATATATTTATATATAAAACTTTGAGTAATTTAATTAATAAAAATTAATTAATATATAAAACTTACCATCTTCCAACTGTGATTGGAAAATACACAGGACTCTCATGTGTATTTGAAGGGTCCAGCCTAGTCCCTAGTCCAACCTTTTTTGTTCGCTGGTTAGCGGATATGACATTACTGCGATATTGGAAACCCGGCTCAGCCCATTTTCCTACTCGATTCTCTCACACTTCCTCCGGAATCCAAGTTGGCCAGTCGGTCCTACTCGTTCGCCACTTATACATCATATCTGCATAACAGTTTGCTGCAAGGGCTAACCATGCCGTTTTTACGGCCAACTCCATCACCCTCTTCCCACCAATATTTTTTTCTTTGAAAAAAAACACAAAAATTAATTGCTCATTATATATATATATATATATATATATATATATATATATATTAATTAGAAATAAAAGTTATATATTTTACCTTAAACTCGTTCTAATAAAACTCATTATAATCTTTCGAGACAGCTCCCAAATTGTACCCTTCCTTCTCCAGGCGATTCTTGAAACTCGTTGTGATCTTTTGAGCGTCGTCGTTTTGATTGACAAACCTGCATGGAAAATGACTGTAAATAATAATTTATAATATAATATTAATAAGTAATGACTACTCCCTCCATCCCAAATTTATATACACAACTAACTTTTCACATGGATTAGAATTAGAGGTTAATTTAGTTAAAATCATTAATTTTAATTTTTTTCCAAAAGTACCCTTGCAGTAACTCACAACCCAAAAAGATTAATTTCTTGGAACCCAACTCTTGTATTAGTGGATATTAATTAATGTATTTTTGGAAATATAAATACAACTAGTTTAAATAATTATTTTATCAATACCAATGTTAAATAAATAAGGATATTTTAGTAAAATACTATCTAAACTACTCTTCTAAAATGAAAATGTACCTATAATTTGGAACGCCCATTATAGAAAGTTTGTCTATCAATTTGGGACGGAGGAAATATTTTACTTACTGCCCTTTCTCAAGCTGTATCGCAATATGAAAGTCAGACGAGCTCCCAGATCCAAAAAATGAAGGGACTGCTGAAGAAGGCGGCGCAGTCGACGTAAAAGGTGTCGATGGACCCACTGGAGCAGCTGGAGGAGGAATTGAAGTAGGAGGAGGAAGGGCCGTCGAACTTAGAGACGACTGACTGGTAGAGAGTGTGAGGTCTCACCCGAGTACCGGTCTGATCCACTAGAGGGGATCGAAATGCTCATTCAGGTTTGAACTCACGATGGAACCCTCGGGTTCGGATTAGTTGATTTTGAAAAAGTGCATTAGGGAGTCACCACCTTAATTTATTTTTATTTGGGAAAATATAAGGTAAAAACCCATTTGACTCCAATTATTACCCAACAAAAAAAGTGCACTAGTCCTCGATTACCAAAGAGGATTCGGGGACTAGATTTTTGGTTCATTTAATTAGTTTGGCAAATTTAATACAAAATGGCTTAAAATTGATTTCATGAACAATTATAAATGTATGAACAATTAAATATACATGAACTATTATTAAAATAAAGCAGTAAAAGAAATAATAAAAGCAATAACAGAATTAAATAAAGAAAGTAATAAAAACACAAAACCTAAACTATGTGAAGAAGATGAAAGAGGAGGAAAGTTTATTTAAATTGGATTTGATGCTTTAGACAAGCATGCCTACGTATCCCTTTGAATGGGAATCAAAATCCACGTAGTTCGCCCTTTTTACGAAGGGGATTTGTTTAGTCTGAGCCTTTTATCATGTTTCAGATTGATTGATTAAAAGTTGGGTTGATTAATTAGTTAACTTAATTGATTGATTACCAAGTTGTTAATTATATCAAGTTTTAATTAACAAACAAAAGCATCAATTGATTAACAAGTTAATTAAATCAGATTCTAATTAACATACATTTCTAAAGTGATTAAAAAGAAAAGAAAGGGATTGAAGGAAGAAAGGGAGCATACAAATAAAAAGGGGGAAATAATAAAAGGCAAACAAAACAATATAAAGAATAATAAAAAGAAAATAAAACTAAAGGAAACAAAACAAAAACAATATGATAAATAAATAAATAAAAGAAAAAGAAAAAAAATAAATACCTTAGGATCGAGGAGACTTGTCTCGGTCAGAGGCGGATTAGCCTCGAACAGCGAGTGGCAGCTTGCCTCGAACGGTGGAAAACTTTTGACTTGATGGGTCGGCTCGGGAAGTCGCAACCCAGTTGTCACATCCCACTTTTTGGGATATGACGGTCCTAGGATATAGGTAAGCCTAATGCCCCCGAAAACCCATAGAACCCGACTATATTGGGAAACCAGTATAATCTCGACAGCATACCAACAGTACATACCACTTTCCCAGGGTACGAAACCTGCAAATAAATTACACTTTCAATAATTTTCCTCATTTATATCCCCAACTTCACAGTCAATACAATTCCTTCTAATATTT
Organism: Vernicia montana; assembly: GCA_949750685.1. Classification (NCBI taxonomy): domain Eukaryota; kingdom Viridiplantae; phylum Streptophyta; class Magnoliopsida; order Malpighiales; family Euphorbiaceae; genus Vernicia; species Vernicia montana. Next base: position 6,682 of record CATKHJ010830739.1, read on the forward strand.
TTCTTATATAAACTGATTTATTTTCAAGGTCAATCTCATACATCAATAATTGACTATATTTTTATACAAATTAGTTAAATTAAATTATCCACTAGCATCATTATATATACTAAATAATTTACACCACTAAATTCAGAAACTTAGGTACCATGGAGGATCTAGATATCACACTAATTTCAATTACATATGTTCTCTTATTACTAGTTATACAATTATCAGAACGTAATATATTTTCTTTAATATATTTCCTTTACATTGACTCTTAGCTTCAAGCGGATAATGAAACTTGAGCTGCACTGATTAATCACTAGTCTTGTAAAAAAAAAAATAGGGAATGGGAATGAGATAAAATCCCAGTGAATATACACTAAACTGGCATGCACATCGGTTAGGTATCAATTAGGTTTGCATGACTAATAAAGAAATCAATATATGATCGAGGTGCAATAATAATTTCACATTGGAGGTACAGCAGAAATTATAATCAATTTACTGTGAATAAATTCACATGTCTCATGTAATATAGTACTGCGAGGCCCACAGATTTCATGTTACATATTAAGGCACAAGGTTAGCTAGACCTTGTGGCTAGGATGTTCAAATACCTCCTAGCAATGTTCAAATTCACTGTGCACAGAGTTTGGTGATCCCCTTACCAGAAAAAAGGAATTTCTGCTGTGGCAACATAATTCATCTATATCCATGGCAAAATTAGGGATTCAGTTTAACAATATTCAACAAGTATCGAGTACAATTGTTTATCAATGTGATTAGGGTTGGATTTCAATGAATGGTAAATGTGGTTCATCATGGATAATCAAAGAACAATTAAAGTTGAGGATACAATGGAAACGATGTACAAGTAATATGCATAACAATTTAGTATGTACTCACCTTTTCAATTGCTTCCTTTAATAATTTTATATCATTCAATATTTGGATTCTCTTTCCTTTTGAAATTTTCTACTCTAATTTGGTCCTCTAGCCTTCTACACATAATATGCACATGTATTAGGTTTAAATTCCTATAAACAAATTCATTACAACATAAAAATTAAAGAATCGATTTATTGATTGTAATCTAGTCAGTCCCTTTTTTACTACCATAACTTGAGATATACCATCCCAATTGTCCTGATTCTAAATAAATTGAAATATTAACACCTTTATCTCCAACATATCCAAAATTCAACCCATTTTAACTTTTGTAGCTTCTAGGGTGACTTTCCAAACCTTGCCCTGATTCTGTTGACTAGGTTCTCTGAGCTCTCCATACTATTTTTAGCATGTCTCAATCTAAAAAAACTCCAATTGATGTAATTATTTTTTAGGGTGAAACTATACTCAAGGGGGAATAATTTATTAATTTTTACCTTGAGCTAATTCTGTCCACAAGACCCTTAAATTTGAGGTTGAATGTCAGAATTTCTGTCAGTCGGAGCACCCTGTAATAACCACTTTGTCTCCCTATATCTCCTAACCTACTTGGAGTATTTCTCTGAAATTTTTATAGATATTATATGGAATATAAATATTCATTTATTATATTTTATTCATCTCCAAATTCTCATCCTAGGGTACTCAAATCCAGCTTCCAACTTCCTAAAATCTCAAGGTAGTCTGCAAATAGGCAGTTCTATTATCCCTCTAATATCTCCAAAATTATCAAGAATTGACTTAAACTTCCTTCTAGAGAAATAAAATAAACACATCAGGTTACAACTTTTATGTTTTGTAATTTTTCAAATTAGTACTTCAAGAGGTCCAATTTTCTCTCCCAAGTTCCAGCACTACAGTCTGACCTGCATGCAGGGCAGCCTCACTTCCATTCCCATAACTCCCAATGTGTTAAGAATTAAATCAAGACCTTTTCCAGTCATCAAATTCACATTCTAATATTAAACTTTTATGTTTTGTCCATGGTAAAATTTGGGCTCTATCATTCTTCAAATGGAGCCTTAAATTCCAGCAGTTTGGCCTTCTCACCAAACCCTAACCATCTTCCTCCTTTCACACTTCCACCAACTATTCTTGCTAATCCACCTCCAAATGGACCTTTTCTTCCTTAATCTACTCCTATTCTTCATTTACTCCTCTTCTCCAACTCAATTCATCATCAACCAACCCAACAAAACCAAAAAATAAACCAACAAAATACAACACAATCACAATAAGCTCAAGATTAGTAAGTAGAATATGATTCTTACCTTAGATGAGCTAGGTTTGAGTTGTCCTTTGAATTTTTTTTCTTTTTCTTCCTCTCCTCTTCACTTTTTTCTTCTTTTTTTTGGCTGCTCACTCTCCCTTCTTTCTCATTTCCTTAGTAAATTTTTTTTGGGAAGTAAAGAAGATGAGCTTATCTTCTCATCTTCACCTATTTATATTTTTCTTTTCTTTTTATTTTATTTAATTCACATGCAATTTTGGTCCAATCCATATCCTCCACTTTTCCAGCAGATTTTTTGGCCATTTTTTTTATTTGGGTGATAAATAGTCAACTTATGATGTCATCATTTCTTAATTTTTACAATATTGCCATTTTTAATCATTAATTACTCTATTATTGTCTAATATTATTTTTAATCATTAATTTAGGTTTCTAATATTACTTTTACTCATTTTTCCATTAATCTTCCCTAAGTTAGAATTTTCTAAAATTTTAAAAATCGAAATTCGTCGATTATGCGCGTAGCGTACCGATTTTGTTTAAATATTTTCTATGCTTAATTTCAACTTTATTTTCGAGTTTCATAACTTCTAACATCCTCATATTTGCCTAAATTATCCAAATAAACTATAAAAATCCATTACGGGATTGAAATTTGTCAATTCACTCTAAAGGCCTTGATTTCCAAACCCGTATCTTTTTAGGACTTTGATTCCTAACTTCTTATTTTCTACCGCTTTTTATTATAAATCATGTTATTATATGTCTATTAATATTTTTAATACCATATTTAGAGTTCCAATATCCTATTTAATAATATTTCCATGAATTTCCCTTGAATCGATATCGATGAAAAAAAAAATTGTTGAGTCGGAGTTCGTTAATTTCACACTTAATATATCAATTTTCAAACTCGTGCTTAATTTAAGGTTTTGAACGTTTTCCTTCTATTTTCTCCCTCAATTCCTCCATCTAACTTAGTTCCAAATTATCTCCAAGTCTTTAGTGACCAAGGGATGCCTGGGATGTTACACCAGTCTTGCTTTGCAAAGCAAGAAAAGATATTTCCAGTCTGCTTGAGTAAATCTGGAATGAAAATGATATTCTCGGTCTGCTAGGGGAAAAGGATCCTAAGGCTATCTTAGGATGGGTCTGATTTTAGAAGGGAAACCTAGTTCAGATTTAAGGTATGGATCCTAAGGCTATCCTATGATGGGTCTGATTATAGAAGGAAAACCTAATTCAAATTTAAGGTTTGGATCTTAAGGTTATCTTAGGATAGGTCTGATTATAGAAGGGAAACCTAATTCAGATTTAAGGTTTGGATCCTAAGGCTATCTTAGGATAGGTCTGATTTTAGAAGGGAAACCTAATTCAAATTTAAGGTTTGGATCCTTAGGATAGGTCTGATTTGAGATTGATTGGTTTGGGTGAAGGACCCTATGACTGTTTGATTCAGGAATTTAGATTGATGATCCGTTTTGATTCAGGAATTCAGATTGATGATCTGTCTTAATTCATGGAATTTAGATTGATGATCTATCTTGATTCATGGAATTCAGATTAATGATCCTTCTTATTTTAGGAGCTCTGATTAGCGACCTGTTTAGTGTGAAATATATCTGACTATGCAAAGATTTTTATGATTTGAATACCTTGAACCTGTGAAGGGTCAATATAATATGAAAGTGCTGATCTTTTGGGAGAGAGGGTGCCCCCATTTTGGAAGGATAATGAAAAGTGGTTCGGTTATTTGGCCTTAGGAGGAAGTCAAGGCTAGGTCAGGTTTTGGCCTTAGAGGAGGTCATTCTTGGAAGGATAATGAAAAGTGGCTCGGTTAGATTTAGCCCTTGGAAGGCTCAGTCAGGTATGGCTTAGAAAGTTATCTTGAAAGGCTAGGTCAGGTTTAGCTTGGAAAGTTATGTTGGAAGGTGTGAATCCTCAATTTTGCACCCCTAAGATATTGCCGCAGTTTGACACTTGCTAAATTTCGTGCGTTACACAGAGCCGGTACGGCGGTCCCGCTAGCCGGTTAGCGGGCAGGGGTCAAGGGGGCAGCGCCCCCTCGAAAAAATGGATTTTCATGGATAATATTATGAGGAGACTGACAATTTTTTGACCCCGACCGAACTTTTTGTACTAGACAGCACCTTTCCGAAAATGACCAAATTTTCCCCTAAACTGACTGCCAAAATGTCCGATAATTAATTTCGGATCCAACGACACTGACCGATAATTTTTCAGACCTCAGAATAGCCCGAAAACTGACCCGAAAATCCCAAAAACTGACCCGAAAAGCCCCAAAAAAACAGAACCGGACCGTACCTCGAGGACCGTGCGGACGTCCGCGTGGCCCTGACGCGCGTCCGCACGCGTCCTGCGCGGAGTCGCAGGATCGGTTT
>CATKHJ010830776.1:0-20467 GCA_949750685.1 Vernicia montana
CCATGTAAATTTATGTTTTTTCCATGTAAATTGTAATTAATGCTATTTAGTTAATCATTTTTGGAGTAAAGGAGCGATTTTGTGATACTCTCCTTTAGTTGTGAATGTTTAAATACTCGCTCTTTAAATACTTGCTCTTTATTTTTCCATCTATCTCATAATAATGCCATCAATATCCGTCATCCATGAAATCATTTTTCAATAGTCAAATTAGATTTAAATGCCAAATCGAGATTATTCAAAACTAAAAACTTAGTCCCCGAGCCCAAACTTGGTTCGAAGATTAGTGATTTTATCCTTGGGTAAATTAATCAAAAGATTAATAAAATTGGAGTCAAATTGGATTTTTTCTTAATTTTCCCATTTAAAATAAATTAGGGTGGCGACTCCCGAATCCTTTTCAAGAAATCAAAAATCAATTTTCCGAGGTGATAGCCGCTTCCAATCGTGAGCACCGAAACTCGTTCCTTAACCTCCCTTAAAAATCGCTTAGCCTTTCCTTAAGGCATTCTCGAGCGAGGGGAGGGGCGTTCGGGCGAGGCCTCACAATAGTATATGCATGATTAGATTTAGATTAGTACGAGATTCTATGGGTTTTCGGTGGCCTTACGCCTACCCATGCCCTAAGACCATCGCGGCTCGGAAGTCAGGTCGTGACAGAAAAATAAAGTATTCTCTAGGTTTAAGGAGTGGAAAGCCATAGTTGAGAAACAAACAAGAAAAAGCTTGAAGTGCTTGAGGTCTAACAATAGGGGTGAGTACACATCTAATGAGTTCATAAATTTCTGTAAGATAGAGGGAATTGAGAGGCATTTCACAGTTCCTAAGACACCTCAGCAAAACGGAGTTGCAGAAAGGATGAACAGGACACTATTAGAGAGAGCCAGAGCAATGAGATTACAAGCAAGGTTACCTAAGCAGTTTTGGGCAGAAGCATTGAATGCAACTTGTTTCATCGTTAACAGGTCACCTTTAACGAAATTAGAGGGAAAGTCTGCACAATAGGTTTGGATAGGAAAAGATGTTGATTATTCTATACTCAAGGTGTACGGATGTCCAGCCTATGCATTAGTTCCCAGTGATGAAAGATCAAAATTGGATTCTAAGTCAAAAAAATGCATCTTTGTTGGGTATGGTAAAGGAGTAAAAGGATATAGACTTTGGGATCCTAAGGCACAAAAGGTGATAGTTAGCAGGGATGTAGTCTTTGATGGGTAGGCTATGGTAAACAAGCAGGAATCATCTCAAAAAGAAACTGAAGATTCAAGCTCTAGGGTAGATGTGCAGATCGGGCTAGACAAACCTTCAAGATCAATTCAGCCAGCAGTTGAATCAGAAAGTAGTGATGATGATTCAGAGAGTACAGAAGTGCAGCATCATCAACATGATCACAGTATTGCTATAGACAGACTCAGATGCACAATCAGACCTCCAGCCAGGTATTGCACTGAAGATGATTCAGCTTCTTTTTCTTTCCTAACTAGTGAGGGAGAACCTAGTTCCTTTCAGGAAGTTGTGTCTATTCTAGAAAAGGAGAAGTGGTTAGAAGCCATGGCTGAAGAGTTAGAGTCTTTGCACAAGAATAGGACATGGCAGTTAGCGAAACTTCCCAAAGGTAAGAAGGCAATTGGGTGAAAGTGGGTCTATAGAAAGAAGGAAGGAGTTTCAAAAAAAAAAAAGGTATAAGGTTCAAAGCAAGGTTAGTTGCAAAAGGGTACTCACAGAAGAAGGGGATTGACTACAATGAAGTGTTCTCACCGGTGGTTAGGCATACTACTATTCGAGTATTATTAGCCTTAACAACTCAGATAGACATGGAGTTGGAGCAGTTAGATGTCAAGACAAGTTTCCTTCATGGTGAATTGGAGGAGCAGATTTATATGGAACAACTGGAGGGATTTGAGGAGCAAGGAAATGAGCATCTAGTGTGCAAGCTTAAAAGTTCTCTTTATGGGTTGAAGTAGACCCCTAGATAGTGGTAGAAGAGGTTCGATTCTCACATGCTAAGCATTGGCTTTACCCATTGTGAGTATGATTGTTGTTTATACTTTAAACCTCTGAATGATGGTTCTTTCATTTATTTGTTGATCTATATTGATGATATGTTAATTGCTGCAAGAAACATGAATGATGTGTGTGATCTTAAATCATTATTAAGCAAAGAATTTGACATGAAGGATTTAGGTGCTGCTAAGAAAATCCTTGGTATGGATATTAACAGGGATAGGAAGAACAGGGAGATGTGGCTCTCACAGAAGAAGTATATTCAGAGAGTATTGGAGAGGTTCGGCATGGACAAGACAAAGCTAGTCACTACTCCACTGGCTAATCATTTCAAGTTGTCAAGCAGCCAATGTCCTAGAACAGAGGATGAATTGCAGTATATGTCGAAGGTTCCTTATGCTAACACGATGGGAAGTTTTATGTATGCAATGGTTTGCACAAGACTAGACTTAGCTCAAGCAGTTAGTGTGGTTAGCAGGTTCATGGCTAATCCAGGCAAGGAACACTGGCAGGCTGTAAAATGGATTCTTCGATACTTGAAAGGTACACCTAATTATGGAATTTGTTTTGGTATAGTTAATAATTCAGTTTCTGTTATGGGATATGTAGATTCAGATTATGCTGGAGATGTGGATGATAGGAAGTCTACTACAGGCTATGTTTTTACACTTGCTAATGGTCCAATCAGTTGGAGGTCAACCTTGCAAAGTGTGATTGCTTTATCCACTACAGAGGCAGAATACATGGCAGTAACAGAAGCAGCTAAAGAAGCATTGTGGTTAAAAGGACGAGTCTCAGAGATGGGTTTTAATCAGAAAACTCTAAGTTTATACTGTGACAATCAAAGTGCCATTGACTTGTCCAAGAATCAGGTGTATCATGCTAGAACAAAGCATATTGCTGTGAGATATCACAAGATCAGAGAGTTAATTGCTTCAGGTGAGACTATGTTATTGAAGGTGCACACAAAGGAGAATGCAGCAGATATGTTGACAAAGATGCTACCTTTGGAGAAGTTCAAACACTGTTTGGACTTGCTCCAAATCACAAACTGAGAAGTTGTGAAGATGTTGGGACTCTAGGTGGAGGACTGAGCAGGTCTTCTAAGGGGGTGATTATTCGCCAAGGTGGAGATTGTTAAATAATGGCTCATAATCAGTTTACACTTATTGTTCCAAGTTAAGGGGAGGATTGTGGAGGTGCGGCGAATTGGCCTTTAACCCTATAATCATTGCATATCCTTCTAGGGATATCACATCAGAGGAGATATAGTGAAAATTTAAGGTGACTCCATGTGTATTATGAAATATAAATTTCTTACTTATTCTATATTTAGGGCATGTTTGGTTTAATTGTTGATGATAGTTATAGTAGATAGTTGGTAGTTGATGGATGATGAGTGATAATTGTTGTGGATAGCTAGTAGCTGATTACTAATAGCTGAAAAATATGATCATTTGGTAAAAAAAATTTAGCTGCTGTTGAAATATGAAATGCCGATTAATGGTGTAATTTTTTTTTTTTACATATTATTGCGTATCTTAGTTAGTTTTCTTTTTAATTTAATGTGTGATATAAATCATAAAAATAATAAAATTAGTATTTAGTGGTTGAAAAATTATAACTAATTATTTTATTATATGTTTATATATACTTTTTTTCTAAACATGAATATGATAATTCTTACAAATATTATTTATAATATTTTAATAAGTTTTTTTTATTATTATAGTTATATAAAAATTGAATTGAAAAAATATTTTTATCAGTAGTATTTTTGATAGGGTAATATAGTCTAAATTCAAATCAATTATTAGTTGGTGAAAAAAAAATCAAAATTTAAGCTTTTCAAATCCGCAGTTGTTTTAAATTTTTTACCAAATGGATTAATCCAGTATTAATAGTCCAAAAGCTATTAGCTACCTCTAAACATCTAAACCAAACAATAACCACTTAAAACTAGTCGCAGCCTGTATTTTACATGGGTTTTATCATATTTTTTTTATTTAATTTATATTTTTAAAAATATTTTAATATATACAAATTATTATTATTATTATTTTATTAAATTAAAATATTATCTTGTGATAATTTTGAATTTTAATATAAATAAAATATATAGGCCAAATTTATTATATATAGACCAACTATAAGAATAATAAAAAGATATAAAATATATTGATTTGTATAAATTTTAATTTCAACTTATAAAAATATAATAATGTAAAAAAAGTTTACATGCACGGATATATTTACAATTATACTAATACAATTCTACTACCAAATAATACCAATATTTTTTACTCTAAACTTAATTAAAGATTTATTTGACATTATTATTTAAGTTGTTATTGATATTAAAAATTATCAGAAATTTGAAATAACATCATTTCCTTTTGTACTGATTTTTTTTTTAATGTTATCTTATTGGATTATAATAATAAGAACTGCATAAACAAAAAAAAAATACTTCGGTTTGAAAATTAAAAAAAAAAAAATTATAAGATTTCAGAATTTTTTAGTAATTCTCTTTATAATAAAAAATCTGCTTCCACATACAACAATCCATTTTTTTTTCTTTCACTTTCAATGGATGGAGAGAAGGGATTTTAAGTGCTTAATCTCCGGATCAGAATTTATTTATTTATTTTTTGAGTAATGTAAAATATATTTTATCTTTATTAAAATATAAAATATAATTTTTTTTATAAATTATATTTTAATGTATAAATATTAAGAAATCATTTTATATTAAATTAAATTTGTAATATTTTAATTAATTAATTAATTTTATTAACTTTAAATTTCACAAATATTAAATATAAAGATTAAGAAATCATTTTATATTAAATTAAATTTGTAATATTTTAATTAATTTATTTATTTTAGTAACATTAAATTTCATAAATATTAAAATTTCTTCAAATAGTTTAAAAAATATTTATACAAAAATAAAAATTAATACGTAGGTGCATAGATATTAATTTTTTATTTTTAACATCACTTGACAAAAATCCTAAATTATGGACAAAAAGTTTTATATGTACCATTTTAAAAAGGCTAAGAGTTTAATGGGATAAAAAAAAAAAATTAAGGATTCATTTGAGCATCAGCCCAAAGGAGAGGGTTTTATATGTGCCATTTTTAAAAGATTAAGGGTCTAATAGGATAAAAAAAAATATTAAGAGCTCACTTAAAAATCAGCACAAAAGAGAAAATATTATTTATACCTTTGGCCTATGTAAATTAAATTCAATCAAGTGAGTAGGTAAAGTTTAAACCAATTCTAAGTAAAGAAGTCAAAGAACTAATTATATATATAGGAATCTTTAATGCTATGCTTACTCAATAATCAAAATCACATCTAATTGTCATAATTGAAGGTTTATTTATTTAGATTTTTTTTTTCTCCATGTGCATGGTTAGGTTTTTATTTGATACGAACATTTAATATTAATTTAAGAAGGCCATAAGTGTCCCCAAAAAAGTGTCTTCTATAACTTGCCTCCATTCTCAATGAAAGTTCAATGTTCATTTTCTTTTAACTTAAACTTTGATAAATATTAATTATAAGTTTGGTAGGTAAGTTTAGAAATATTAGCAAGCTAAATTATCATAAAGACGTCTTGTTTTTCCATATATAATGGAATGGATAGTTTTCCATATTTAAGTAGATTGGATAAACACTTTCTTGCCGTTAAAATTTAAACAGAAAAAAAAAAATTATAGCCACTCCATTTGCACAACATCTTAATAACAAATATGACTAAATACTCGGAATTATTCTGAAATATTCACTTTTATGATTAAATTAGCTAAAAAATAATTTTTAATAAGAATAGTGACTTGATTAGGTGCGAATATACCTTTTATTCACAAGGTGAACAACTTATATAAGTAGTGACAGAGCCGCATGGTACTCAAGGGGCTTGACCCCCCTTTTTCTTTTAAAAAATTTTCACGTAAACTTACATTTGGCATCCTCAAAATCTTTAATTTTAAAATTTAATCTTTAAATTTTATTTTTCTAAAAATTAGCCCTCAACCTCTTAATTTTACCTATGTCCTTGTATATAAGAGATGTGGAACAATATTTTACCTGAAATTTGTGTTCAAAGAGGATTTTTAAAGAACAATCTTTGATGGAAACATCTTCTAATTGTGTTAGACAATTTTAATTCTAATTGTGTTAGACAATTTTAAGTGTTCCTTTTTTATACGACCAAAAAATGATCTGTTTGAATTTTAAGACACGTGCTTGTAAGAGGTCTCTATTTTTTCTTATATAAAGGTAACTACTATGTTAATTTTCATTTATTCAATACATTCTCTCGCTACTTTCTTTCAAATTTGGGCGTTAGAGCCTCCTTGCCAGGACAGTTCCCGGAAAGCTCCTGACGTCTCTCTCTCTTACTTGCAGATCCTACCTTCTATTGGACCTCTCATTTAAGCTAATAGGTAAGATTTTTCCTTATCACTTTTTATTAAGGAAAATAACATGTAGTGAAGACTTATATAGTTGTTTTTAGACTTTTAGTAATTTGGGAATAAAAGAGATATTATTAAGGGGTATGATTATATATGAGATATTTTTGATGTATTATGCTAAATTTATCTTTTTCATTAGATAAAGATAAATTATTTGTGCCGAGAAAACAATTCATAAGAATATTAATTAAATTATATCATATGTGAATGACTTATTATAGTCGTATTTTAATCTAAATTCATTTATTTATCTAGAATTGTTGATAGTTGATATTTATATTTTAATGACTATCACATGATTTCAGTTTAATTTACTCTCGTTAATTAGGTGTGATCTGATCGGTTTTCTCATCCCTTTAAGAGTGTGGAAAGTGAGAGGTCTCTAGTTCAAATCTTTCAAATCACAAATAGTTATTATTAATTTGGTGAGAGGTATTAAAAAAAGAAAAAGATTATCTTTGTTATACAGTCTAGTATGTTTCTATTAGGTAAAAAATAATTTACTCCACACCATGAGCCACAAATAATATGTGGTAGTTTTTAACACACGTGATCCATTACCAAATGAAATTAAAGGGCGCGCTTAACTGACTCACCATAACTAATTTTTGAAAAAACCGTTATTAATTTACTAAATTTCAACTCAAAACCATAACCAATCCCAATTTTGTCGTTCAACAAAAATCATAACTTAATCTTCTCTTCTATTTATTTCTTTCCCATTCCTACAAATCGCTTCTCAGTTAGAAAGAAATCAATTTTTTTTTTACTAATGATTTCTCGGGCATCTCTAAGCAAATCTTCACAACCCATCAATCGAATCTTTATCAATCAACAACTCTGCATTCGTCAATTCTTCAATCAATCAAAAGGGTCTGTCTCATCCTCTTCATCATCTTCATTGAGGCCATCCTTTGATGGGTTCAGCTATGGTCATGATCAGAAGAAGAGTGGGGATACATTGTTTAAGTTTTTATTAAGATCAATCTCTTCTGGGGTTCTCATTGTTGGTTCCAGCTTTGGTTTTGGGTATTCATACTCTTTGGTTGATGAGAATTCTTTTGTTTCTTTTGCTGAAGCCGCTGCAAATGATGCAGTGTGGGAGTCCAATGATGATCTCCTTTTGCCCAAGAAGAAGCATAGATTCCTCTTTGGAGGTAGGTACATTGATTATTTTCTTGAATTTTCTTAATCTGTGTTCTAATTGGATCATAATATATGTCTATGATGTTGATACAGTACTAATTTTACATGCACACAAGGTATTTGATGAAATACTAATTAGATTTACCAATTAGCTTTAGCTACGTGTTACTGGTGTCATCTCCTAAGTTATTGGATATTGCATATGCAATTTTATGTCTGCTTTTCTTATGATATTGCATATGCACACAAGGTATTTGGTAAAATACTAATGGTATATATACCAATAAGCTTTAACTCAGGAGTACTGGAGGTGTATAAAAAAATTTATTGCATTTGAACCTCCAGTCATAGTCTAATTAATTAACTAAAAAATTAGATATTGCATACACACTTTTATATTGGTTTCTGCATTGATAAATACTCATATACTGATAAATTTTTGCCAATATTATAGATGCATTCAGGCGAAGAGTTTTCTTTAATTATGAAAAACGCATAAGGACGCAGAGTCCCCCAGAAAAGGTATTTAATTCTTCCTTAATTTCAATAATGTTCCTTCATTTCGAGTTTATGAGCAATTGTTGTATCGCTAATGTATTATATAATGGTTTAAGTTTAATTTTTCTTGTCATTTCTTGTTTTCTTCATTCATTTGTGTTTTCAGGTTTTTGAGTACTTTGCATCTCTTCGAAGTCCTGCTGGAGATGTTCTTATGACACCAGCAGACTTAATGAGAGCAGTTGTTCCAGTATTTCCTTCATCTGAGTCAGATCGTGTTAGAGAGGGCTTTTTGAGCGGAGAGCGAGTCCCTAGCGTGTTACATTGTGAGCCTTCACAATTTTTCATGCTTTTTGATACTAACAATGATGGACTCATATCTTTTCCAGAGTGAGTGTTAATTGTCCATTTTTTAGAAGTGCATTTCAACTTGTTTATAAGGAATTCTGCTAACCACAAGTAACTCTTTCAATTAACTTCATTCAATTACGCTATGCTCTTAGTTCAAAATCTTTTCATTTCTTTTGCTATCAGGTACATCTTTTTTGTTACCCTACTCAGCATTCCTGAATCAAGCTTTTCTGTGGCATTTAAAATGTTTGACCTCAACAATAATGGGTAGGCCACTTCTTCTTTCTACCTGAAATTGAAAGTTATTATATTTGCTTGCATTTGTCTAACATCATTCACATTTCATGGCTCATTTTTAATGACTATCAAAACAATTTGTGGTTCATTAGCATTTATATTAGTATTTGCTGCATATTTTGCGCTTGATTGACTGATTTATGTGTCTATTGACAGAGAGATTGACAGAGAGGAATTTAAAAAAGTAATGAGTTTAATGCGAGCTCAAAACAGGCAAGGGGCACGCCATAGGGATGGACGGCGTCTTGGGTTCAGAGTTGTGGAGCCTGTGGAGAATGGTGGCTTGTTGGAGCACTTCTTTGGTAAAGATGGCAAGAATTGTCTACAACATGGAAGATTTGTCCAATTTTTAAGGGACTTGCATGATGAAGTATGTACTTTTTTTTATGCCTCTTTCTCCGCATAATTCTGGATTGATTTGCCTTTAAAAGTCTTTAGTTAAGATACAATTTCTAGATCAGATTTTTCTTTGTATATAAATATGAGGCACATTTTAACTACAAGGTTCATTTTTAGCCATCATAAAACAATTTGCATTGGCAGAAATGCTGAAGATATCGAATATTTTTACAGATTATAAGGTTGGAATTTGCCCATTATGACTTCAAATCGCGTGGAACTATATCAGCAAAAGATTTTGCCTTGTCTATGGTTGCATCTGCTGACATTATACATATAAACAAGTTGCTGGATAGGGTTGAGGAACTAAATAATGAGCCTAATCTCCGAGATATACGAATTACATTCGAAGAGTTTAGAGATTTCGCAGAGCTCCGAAAGCAATTGCAGTCTTTATCTCTTGCCATTTTCAGTTATGGAAAAGTGAACGGAATGCTAACAAAAACTGATTTTCAGAGAGCTGCATCCCAAGTATGCATCCTAAGAATTAACTTCTTTAACATCCCATTAATGCCTATATGTACTAACTTATACTTATAGTGCTATTTAAATTTTTTTTATCAGGTATGTGGCATCTCCATTACAGATAATTTGGTTAACATAATATTCCATGTGTTTGATGCTGATCGCGATGGAAGTTTAAGCTCAGATGAGTTTATTAGTGTTCTGCAAAGACGTGAAAAGGAGAGATCATTACCTAGAGAGACAGGTTTCAAGGGTTTGATATCCTGCTGTGCCAGTTGTGCCAAAAGTTGCTCTTTAATTTATTAGCTAAGCATCAAACAGAAGCTTGTGACTCTAATATTAGGGTACGGAGAAAGAAATGTGGCAGCAAAATATTTGATTCTCGTTAAATGCTTGAAGAATGGAAGGAGTGATTAGTTAAATTATTGAGCTGCTGAAAGAAAAATATAGGGCTAGTCTTGGTTTAATTTGAAGTATATTATAGATTGTTATAAATTTTTTGGAACTATTTCACTATTTAATTTTCTTTTTCTGCAGATTGAAGTGAAATGATGCTTCTTGGCCTTTTGCATTTGCCAAAACCTGCTACTGACTTAAAAAATGTACAGTCTGTTTGTGTTGATATATGTAAATATTTTTGAATTTCTATAAACATATATATATTTTTTGTGAAGTTCTATAAGTAATTATATTAGGATTAAGCAGCTTTTTGTTTTGTTTTTCGTTTTTTTGCTTGCATCTGGGAATTTGATAGTAGATTAATGTAATTAGAGGAGCAAAGTTTGATCCCGGCATGGCTCCAATTTAACTTGAATGGCATTTGCTTAATTTATTAACTCTTGATACATGTTTTGTTGATTTGATTATATATCACACTTAATTTTGAGCTTTGATTGCTGTGGATTAAGCTTTTTTACTCAATTGACAGAAAATTAGATGAGATGACTGTTAGAAAATTTTATGGGATATTTCACAAGTACAACAGAAGTAGAAATTAACAAATAATCCACACAAAAGACAATAAGAATTTTACGTGATTCGATTTCTCAATAAACCTACATCCACGATTTACAAGGGATAATTCACTATAATTCTTATAGTTACACAGTACAATTTTTGGACGGGAAAAATTATAAACCCTCTGAGATCACACAACACCCAATAACGCAGTACACTATTTTCTCACAATGAACAAAGATTAAAGAAATGTAAGATAATTTTTGGACGGACAAAAATTATCAAAACCCTCTCACAAATATTAAGAAATATTTTTCTCTCACAAAATATTTCTCACTCACACATACACAAAATTATCTCAATTTTGTGATAAATGAAATGAGCATGGGGAAGCCTTTTTATAGGCATTTCCCCGCATCCATTATGCGTTCTTTACGTGTATTGCAATTGTTCACAGCTTGCAAAATGCAAGCTATGAACAATTCGCATTCTCTTCCCATTTTTCTTTTTCTTTTAGTCAAAAGTTGTGGGCCCTCATGTCGGAGGATCCCACCACCAACAAATCTCCCACACCCTACTACATGAGGGCTTTATTATGATTGCAATTCTCTATCAGTCTTCCCCATGAATATGAGTCTTTTGAGGCTCCCCCTTGAGTAAAAGTCTTCTACACTTTGAGTTTTAACGATCTTTTTAAGAATCGGTTTACAGGGCTCCCCCTTTCTTGTTGATGTGGAATTAACACTTTTCTTCAAAATTCTACATATCTCCACCTTGTTAGAAAACCAGACTCTCTTTGCAATTTTCTCGGTTTTCTTCACTTTACTGCTTACTGTCTACAAAAGGGAATGACCATCCAAATAGCAAATATTTTTTCATTTCTTCCAACCTTGCATTACCAAGCTACCTCCTCTATATACTTTACATATTTTTCTAATACCAACATATTTGTACCCATGTGACGCCAGCTCTCCCAGCGAAATTATGTTTGCAGCAGGTACAAATTTCACATTGGAAATATTTTTGACAGCACTATTGTAGACTTTCAAGCGAATTCTCCCAACGCCTTCAACCTTCAGTTTCAATTTGTTTCCCACATTGATGTAGCCAAATTCTCCTTCAATATGTAAAATATCAAACATAGCTTGATCTCTGCATATGTGCACATCAGAAGTAGAATCCATCACCCAATTAGAATTTCTCTCACCAGAGCAGTCAACAACATATTCACCTTGTACTAAGTGGAATTCATCATCAGACTCATCACTAGTTTTGACCACATTAGAGGAATCTTCATTATCAATATTCAGCTTACCCTTCATCTTCTCCTGTAGCTTCTTCAGATTCTTCAAGTCTTCTTTAAGCTTCGGACAACGATGTTGTATGTGACCAGTCTCTCCACAATAATTGCACTCCATATTGCTATAATCTCTCGGCCGAGATTTTGATCTATTCTTGTAATCACCTCTTTTTTTATTTTGATTCCTCCCTCTCTCACTCATTTCAACTAGTGTTATACCCTCACTTTCAGTTGAAGTGCTCTCATCTTTCATCATTCTCTCATTTTCTCTTAATACCGTTGTAACCTCAATTAGTTTCAGTGTGGTTTTTCCAGCACACACTGTTTGCACCAACAGTTTGTAGGATTTGGGTAATGACGCAAGAAAGAGTAACGCCTGTTCCTCATCTTCAATTTTTTCACCAGCATTCAGTAGCTAGCACACTAGCTGATTAAATTTATTGATGTGGTCATGGAGGTTTCCTCCTTCCTCCATCTTGAGCGAATACATCTCCTAGTTAGTGACTTTGATGCATAGATCTCCTCCAATTTGTCCTACAACTTCTTTGGTGATGTCTCCTTAATCACTTCAAATTTTGCTTGTGGGGCAAGTGCTAACCAGATGGTGCTCACCGCCTTCCTTTGAATAATCTTCCATTCGCTCTCAGTTATACTAACTGGCTTTTCTTCATCCAAAGCCGAATCAAGACCTTATTGCACCAAAAGGTCCTGAATAGTACTCTGCCATAGAGTAAAATTACCCTTTTCATCAAACAAAAGGGTTGTATATTTTAGTGTACCCTCCATGGTGTTTAGAAATGCCTATGCTGAAACACACCTTTCATCAAGGTAACATTAAATAATCCAAATTTGAGAAAACTGATATCAAAAATGGAATCAACACTTCAAATTTTTTGGTGGATTGGACCTTTTCAAAATTTCTGCAGCGGGATCCGGTGGATAGTACCCGACACTATTCTCAGCACATAAAAAAAATATACATTTTTTTTATATCCCAAAAAAAATTTTCTCTCTACCCAAAATAAGAACCAATGGCTATGATACCACTTGTTGAAAAAATTTATGGGATATTTCACACGCACAGCGGAAGCAAAAATTAATAAATAATCCACACAAAAGACAATAAGAATTTTACGTGGTTCGATTTCTCAATAAACCTACATCCACGATCCACAAGGGATAATTCACTATAAATCTTATAGTTACACAGTATAATTTTTGGACTGAGAAAATTGTAAACCCTCTCTCACACAACACTCAATAACCCAGTATACCCTTTTCTCACAGTGAACAAAGATTAAAGAAACGTAAGATAATTTTTTATCGGGCAAAAATTATTAAAAACCTCTCACAAATATTAAGAAATATTTTTCTCTCACAAAATATTTCTCACTCACACACACAAAATTATCTCAATTTCGTGATATATGAAATGAGTATGGGGAAGCCTTTTTATAGGTATTTCCCCGCGTCCATTACGCGTTCTTTACACATACTGCAATTGTTCACTACTTGCAAAATGCAAGCTGTGAACAATTTGCATTCTCTTCCCCTTTTTCTTTTTCTTTTGGTCAAAAGTTGTGGGCTCTCATGTCGGAGGGTCCCACCACCAACAATGACCCTTGTATCCCCTAATTAGAGCCCAATGATGCAAGCCCAATACTCCCATGTTCCAATGAGAAACTATATGTATGAAGAAACTATGAAAAATCTCTACCCCTTATGCTTGTAAAAAATTGATCTCTGGAGCATGTAAAAAAGGAAGCTGAAGCATTATGCTCATAGTGGACACAAACCCAAAAGCCCTTACTGAGTTCATTCTCTGTTGGTTTTATTGACCCCCAAGTTTATATAAGAGTGTATTTGTGAACGTGCCTAACACAATTACCTGTGAAGTTCAAGGACGGTGCAATCGAGTTTCAGTAAAATGTAGCATACTGGTTAAAGAGTTATGGAATTTTTCCTTTTCTAAATCTTTGCAGATGTTGAAGATTGACAATGTTAGAGATTTTGTAATTTGCATGAGCAGGGATAGCTACGGAGTATATGGAAGTACTAACCTGGAAGAGCCATAATTTGATTAGAGCATGAAGCCTTTTAGTAATATTGATTTGCTTGTTGATGAGGGTTTTAGTGGATTTCCACCATATTTGAACAATGGATCTTTAGAACTGTTCCCAATTCCCATTGGGCTTGATACTCTTCTTCCTGTATAAATGGAAGATCCCCATACATCATATCAGACAGTCTGCTGAATTTCTCAAATTTTATATATGATTCTGAATTTTCTGTTATATTAAAGAGTTGTCCTCAGTGTTTCTCTATTGGTGTCAGGTAGTTTCTACTTACCTCATTTTTGTAACGTTTAACCTGGAGACGATGTTGCCCTCTTACCTGCTTTAACACAGAGTGTTGGTTTTAAAATTGTACTGAGCGTGCCACATATGTAGATACACGAACCAATGCAAATTGCGCCTGACTTCTTAATAAAATGATTATGAATTCTCAGCTCCCTTTGACAATTAATGCTGAAATTCCAATAGCACTTAATTTGAATGTATTTAAAATCGGGAATTTAATGAGCTTCGAAAAAAAAAGTAAGCTAAATGTTTAAGCTAAAATGGAAGAAATTGAATTGCATTGCATTGAATTGAATTGAAATTGTTGCATTTATAGGAATTAAACTTGGAAATTGAAAATGAGACTAAAAAAGGTAAATACAGTATTTAGAATTGAAAATGCAAGAAAAAATATTGAAATTGGTTGATTGGTTGATCTTGGAGATTGATTGTGTCCTAATTTAATGAGCTTTTGGAAAGAAAATAACATTCAATAAGTTAGAGATAAAACTGAAGAAAATTTGCATTGAATTGAACATAAAAACTGGTGTTTATAGAATTTGAAATGCTTGCAAAAAAGTAAATACAAGACTTTGAAATATAAAGAAATATGCAAAGAAAATATTGAAATTGTTCTTGAATTTGTATTGGAAATTGATTAGTTCTGTTGATTGATGATTGATAATTTTTTGGTCTTTCTTCCAACTTTTGTTCTGCCATTTATACCAACTCCAAGAAACCGCTAATAACTGCTGAGACGTGCTAGATAACTGCATTTTCTCATAGAGTCCCATGTCACCGGTTTATATGGAAGCCATTATGCTTAGTGAGTGGAGAAAAAGGTAACGGTATGACAGTTTCCAATATTATATCCCATCACCCACGTGCCATTGTTCTTGTCTCACTAGCTTTGAATCAAATTAATTAATCAATTTAAATTCATAAATTAATTAATTAATTTAATTATATTTCAATAATTATTTGGGCTGGACTTGTAATTGGACTTGTGCTTTAGGCTTTTATCGGTTGGGCTTACAATTTTAAAGGTGCAAACACAGAGTATACATGCTGGATCTTTTTGGGATCCACAGAAAGATATTGCAATTTTGCAGCCAAGCAATGCTAAATGTGATCTTTATAAGTTATTGTAAAGTTGTCTTGAATTTTTTTTTGGCCCAATAATGCATTCACATGTTCCATGTGATTGATTTGTAGCCAAATTTTTTCTCTTGGTATTAAGAGTAAAAACGTGGAGCATTTAAAAAACATAAGTGTGGAGCTTTTATAACCATTTATTCCTACTTGAAAGCAGTATAAATAGGTGTATGTATTGTTGGCAAAAACCATTCGAAAATTAGAAAGAAAAGTGAGTGTGTAGTATTGTGAGTGTTTGGCAAATTTCAATAAGATCCCTCTTCAAATTTAGTCTTTCAATTAGGTCCAACAAAATATTATTTCCTTTATTATTTTGTTGGTACATTTAGAGATGTGAGTTTTTTGGGTGTATTTGGGTTCAAGGGCTTAAGTGTGTTATTCTCCATTTATTTTATACTATTCATTTTAATTAGTGAATTTTACTCCTCCCTTGCCCGTGGACGTAGGCTTACGCCGAACCACGTAAATTATGTGTCTCTATTTTATTTCTCTTACTTTTGTCGTCCATTTGTTCTAATAAATTGGTATCAGAGTCGAACTGAAAATAAGTGTGGTAGTGTGAAAGCGCATGTCTAGGAAAGTTCTGACTAAGGAAAGACTTGGTATTTAAGTGTGTCCATTGTGACCCACCTCTCTTTCCTGGGAACTTACCTGATGTATTATTCACATACTACAGTCATTGTTCTAGTATACGGTCATCATGACGACGATAAAATTTGATATTGAGAAATTTGATCGCAATATGAGTTTCACCATATGGCAAGTCAAGATGCGTGCAATCTTGATTCAAAATGGTCTGCATCAAGCACTACTAGGTAAAAATAAATTACCTAGTACTATGGATGAGGTGAAAAAGCAGGAGATGGATGATAAGGCCCTTACTTCCATTTAGTTATGCTTGTCAAATGAAGTATTGCGAGAAGTCATGCAAGAGAAGACTGCCAAAAATTTATGGGACAAACTTGAATCTTTGTATGTTACAAAGAATCTCACCACCAAGTTGGTAGCAAAGCACCGTCTATACACATTCAGCATGGCCGAAGGTGTACCTATCAAATCTCACATTGGTGAATTCTCCACTATCCTTATGGATTTAGAAAATATGGAGATTTCTTATGATGATGAAGATCAAGCTCTTATATTACTTCGCTCACTACCTCCATCCTACAAGTACTTTAGAGATACTTTAATTTACAGTCGGCAAACTCTAAAGTTAGAAGATGTTAAATCAGCTCTATTTTCAAAAGAGCTTATCGACAAGGAGCTTGGAATGAGTAGAAATGACAGCCCAGCAGAAAGTCTACTTGTTAGAGGAAGGTCTGCAGATAAGAATTCTTCTAGCAATCAAAAATCAAGTCAGAATACTTCAAGTTGAAGAACAAGCAACAGAACAAAGATTAGAAGAAAGAGGAACCCAATGAAGCCAATATTATTCAAAATCAAGAGCAATGTGATCTGCTATTGGTCTGTGATGATGGAGCCAGAACAAAAAATGAATGAATTCTAGATACAGCTTGCTCATTCCATATGTGTCCCAACAAAAATTATTTCTCCACATATAAATCGATGCAAAGTGGAGTTGTATTGATGGGCAACAACCATGCTTGTAAAGTTGCTGGAATAGGCACAATTAAAATCAAGATGTATGATGAAGTAGTCAGAACTTTGACAAATGTCCGACATATTCCAGACTTGAAAAGAAATCTTATCTCTTTAAGTACTCTAGATTCGAATGGCAACAAATTTACTGGCGGAGGTGGAATTTTAAAGGTTGTTAAAGGTTCTTTATTCATGATGAAGGCTGAGAAGATAGGCAAACTATATGTTTTGAAAGGTTCTACAGTTACAGGTGCAATAGCCATGTCCACATCTTCCATGTTAGACTCAGATGTCACCAGATTATGGCATATGAGGATTGGGACATATGAGTGAAAGAGGTCTATCAGAGTAAAGCAGAAGAGGTCTTCTATGCGGTCAGAGTACATCAAAGCTAGACTTTTGTGAGCATTGCATTTTTGGCAAGCAGAAAAGAGTCAGTTTCAGTACTGCAGTTCACAGAACTAAAGGTACTCTGAATTACATTCATTCAAATCTTTGGGGGCCTGCACGTGTCCCATCAAAAGGTGGTGCTCGATATATGTTTACATTCATTGATGATTATTCTAGAAAGGTATGGGTATATTTTCTAAAGCATAAAAATGATGTGTTTGCTACCTTCAAGCAATGGAAGGCCTTGGTTGAGAAACAAACTGGAAGAAAAATAAAGCGACTTAGAACAGACAACGGTCTAGAGTTCTGTCAAGGTGATTTTAATGAATTCTGCAAAAATGAAGGCATTGTGTGTCACCTTATAGTCAGAGGCACACCACAACAGAATGGTGTAGCAAAGCGTATGAACAGAACACTCTTGGAGAAAGTTCATTGTATGTTATCAAATTCTAGCCTATCTAAAGACTTCTAAGCAGCAGCAGCTTCTACAACCTGTCATTTGGTGAATCCTTCTCCATCCACAGCAATTGGCTTAAAGACTCCAGAGGAGGTTTGGTCTGGTAAACCGGCTGAATATTCTGATTTAAAGGTATTTGGGTGTCCTGCTTATGCACATGTTAATGATGGCAAATTAGAGCCATGATCCAAAAGGTGCATATTTATTGGTTATCCTTCTGGTGTAAAAGAATATAGATTATAGTGCCTTGATCCCAAGTCTCCAAAACTGATAATTAGCAGAGATGTTGTGTTTGATGAATCTGCTATGTTACATCCTGGAAAGGAGACTTCTGTTTCTTCTGATATAGATGTTGCAAGTTCTTCTAAGCAAGTGGAGTTTGAGGTGGAAAATGAACCCTCTCCACAAAATTCAGTTCAGATCCCTACCTCTATTGAAGAAGAGGAAACACCACAAAGTGAAAAAGAAGACTCTACCACCAAGAAAGAAGATGAGGCCTCAGAGACTAACAGATTATGTCTCATTTGCACTAGCTGTGGCAGAAGACACAAATGCAGTTGGTGATCCTTCAACATATTCAGAGGCTATATCTTGTGATGATTCTGCTAAGTGGTTGGTGGCTATGCAAGAAGAGGTGGGGTCCCTTTACAAAAATAGAACTTGGGATTTGGTCAAACCGCCTAAAGACAAGAAAATTGTTGGATGCAAGTGCGTCTACAAGAAGAAAGATGGTATTTCAGATGTTGAAGATGCCAAGTACAAGGCACGGTTGGTTGCAAAGGGCTACAGTCAAGTACATGGAGTTGACTTTAATGATGTGTTCTCACCTGTTGTTAAACATAGCTCTGTTCGTGTCTTGCTTGCTTTGGTTGCCATGCATAATTTGGAGTTAGAAAAATTGGATGTTAAGACCGCCTTCTTGCATGGAAAGCTTGAGGAGACAATCTATATGCAACAACCTGAAGGTTTTGAGATAAAAGGCAAAAAATAACATGTTTGTTTGTTGAAGAAATCATTGTATGGTCTGAAATAATCTCCTCGACAGTGGTACAAGCGATTTGATTCTTTTATGGTTGGCCACGACTATTCTAGGAGCCAATATTATAGCTGTGTGTATTTCAAAAAACTTGCAGATGGCTCATTTGTATATTTGCTGCTCTATGTTAATGATATGCTGATTGTAGCCAAGGATATGTCTGAGATCAACAAATTAAAATTGAAATTGAGTGGTGAATTTGAAATGAAAGATTTAGGAGCAGCCAAGAAAATTCTTGGTATGGAGATTCAAAGAGACAGAGCTGCAGGAAAACTTTATCTTACTCAGAAAAGTTTTATTGAAAAAGTTTTGGAGCGTTTTGGTATGAAAAACGCTAAACTTGTAAGTACTCCACTTGCTGCTCATTTTAGAGATGCTATGTCACCACAGTCAGAGAATGATATTAAGTCTATGTCATATGTTCCTTACTCCAATGTTGTTGGTAGTCTCATGTATGCTATGGTTTGTACTCGTCCAGATATCGCACATGCAGTTAGTGTCGTTAGTAGGTATATGTCTAATCCTAGAAAAGAGCACTGACAGGCAGTGAAATGGATTTTGAGATATTTGCGGGGCACTACTGATTCTTGTTTGGAATTTGGAAGGAGTAAGGGAAATGTGGTTGGTTATGTTGATTCAGACTATGCAGGTGATCTTGATAGGAGGAGATCCATTACTGGCTATGTATTTACTTTTCGTGATACTGCTATCAGTTGGAAAGCTACTTTACAGTCTATAGTAGCATTGTCCACTATGGAAGCAGAATACATGGCAGTTGTTGAGGCTATTAAAGAAGCCATTTGGTTAAGAGGTTTGTTTGGTGAGTTCAGTTCGAATCAAAAGGTATTTTTCATCCACTATGATAGTCAGAGTGCTATTCACTTGACAAAAGATCAGATGTTTCATGAGCGGACAAAACACATTGATATGAAGTATCATTTTGTTCATGATATTATCTTTCAGGGTAATATTTCTATTAAAAAAATTGATACTGCAAACAATCCGGCTGACATGTTGACAAAGCCTCTTTCAATAAGCAAGTTCAAGCATTGCTTGGATTTAATTGGTATTTCTCATACTTGAATTGCTCTTATGGGCTTAAGTGGAGATGGTGGAGTAAAGTCTTCTAATTTTGAGGAAATTCAAGCCGAGGTGGAGATTTGTAAAGTTATCTTGAATTTTTTTTTTGCCCAATAAAACATTCACATGTTCCATGTGATTGATTTGTAGCTAAATTTTTTCTCTTGGCATTAAGAGCAAAAACATGGAGCATTTAAAACATAAGTGTGGAGCTTTTATGACCATTTATTCCTACTTGAAGGCACTATAAATAGGTGTATGTATTGTTGGCAAAAACCATCCGAAAATTAGAAAGAGAAGTGAGTGTGTAGTATTGTGAGTGTTTGGAAAATTTCAATAAGGTCCATCTTCAAATTTAGTCTCTCAATTAGGTCCAACAAAATATTGTTTCCTTTATTATTTTGTCGATACATTTAGAGAGGTGAGTTTATTGGGCGTATTTGGATTCAAGGGCTTGAGTGTGTTATTCTCTATTTATTTTGTACTATTCATTTTAATTAGTGAAT
>CATKHJ010831067.1:0-13183 GCA_949750685.1 Vernicia montana
TTAGCATATCGATTTCCAAACTCATGCTTAATTTAAGGTTTTGAACCTTTTTCTTCTATTTTCTCCTTCAATTCCTCCATCTAACTTAGTTTCAAATTACCTCCAATTCTCTGACGACCTAAGGATGCCTGGGATGTTACAGAATAAGTCACACATAGACAACCCACAATCTTCACCTTTGAAAAGGCCACACCTGACTGAGCCTTCCAAATATGATCTCCACCAAAGGTAAAACCCGACTTAACCTTCCAAGATAACCTTCCAAGCCACACCTGATTGAGCCTTCCAAGATAATCCCCTCTAAGGCAAAACCTGACTGAGCCTTTTAAGCATAATCTCCACCAAAGGTAAACCTCAACCTAGCCTTCCAAAATAGTCTTCTAAAGGCAAAACCTGACTGAGCCTTCCAAGCATAACCTCCTCCAAAGGCCAAAACCTGAACTTGCCTTGACTTTATCCTAGGGCATAACAATTGAGCCACTATCCTTCATCACTCCAAAATAGGGTTACCAAATTGATTGTTCAAAGGTTCAAAGTATCCAATTCATAATTTTTTGTATAGTTAGATGTATTTCATATTAAAATAGGTCACTAATCAGAGCTCCTGAAACAAAACGGATCATCAATCCAAACTCCTAAATCCTAAAAAGGACAATCACCTCTTCCTACCAAAAAGGACCAAAACCTCTTCCTACCATAAAGGAACATCATCCTATTAGGGAGGATAATCACCTCCTTATATCAAAAGGAACATCATCCTATCAGAAAGGACCAATCCATCCAATCATCCCATCAGGCAGGACCATTTTCATATCTTCAGAATTGCCTACCGGACAAATCAATTCTGATGAAACCCAGACCCAGACCGGGACCATCCTCATCACTTCCCAAAGATACCGGGAGGGCATTTCCTTTACCCAAACCAATTAATCTCAACTTCAAAATTAGACCCATCCTAGCCTTAGGATCAGTACTTTAAATCTGAAATAGGTTTCTCTTATAAAAACAAACCTATCCTAAGATAGCCTTAGGATCTTTTTCCCAAATAGACAAGGAATATATATTTTCTCAAATATGTTTAAACACCAATCTAGACATCACTTTGGTTCTTTTTTTCTCCATCCCTATTTCCCAGGCTCACTATCATCAGAATTGCCTTTTGAATAAGATAATTTTGATGAGGAGGCAGCTGTGAACCCTTAAAATTGCACCCCCAGATGACCGATTTTCAATTACGAACCCATAGAATCAAACTGAGCTCAAATCGAATCAGAAATGGGCCAAAATGGATCAAAACAGTGCCAAACCGAGTCAAACCTGAACCAGACCTGAATCAGATCTCAGCCAAGCTAGGGACCGCCTGGACAGCACTAGAAGTGTGCCACAAGGGAGCGCGGCACCACCGGTGTGCCGCACGTGCTGCTGGTGATGCTGCCCACCTCCTCACTATATTTCCTCTATAAATAGCCCTTCACTCTTTCATAATTGGGGAGTGGAGGCTTTGGAGAGAAAAAAGAGAAAAAAAGAGTACCAAAAGAGAGCTGCCGATTTCTCTGTTTAAGATCTAATTTTTGAGTTCCTAATCCGACGTGGAGCTCATATCCGGAATGAAGCTCACCCTATTCGTGAGAAAGCTAAGAAAAGCAAAGGTGTAATTTCTTTCTTCTTTCATTTTGTAATTCTAAATTAAGACCTAAAATTCATCTTACTATGTCTTTCTTTAGGTCTAAAACTGAAAAGATCTAAAATTTATTAATTTAAAATCTGAATTAAATTAATAAACCAATTCAAACTCTTTTATCAAAACCCCTCCTTCGCAAGAAGGAAGAACTGCGTAGGGTTTGATTCCTATTTAATGGGATACGCAGGCATGCCAACCTTTAAAGGCATCAACTCCAAAATATTTTAAATAATATTTTTCCCTTTCTATTTTATCTTTCTTTTATTGCTTTATTATCCTTTATGAATTTCCTTTATTAAATTAATTGAGGAATATGTACTTTGCTTAGTACCCATAAGGGCTAGAAGAAAGATCCACTTATCTTATTTTGTTTTCTGCTTATTTCTTTCATAAACTGTTATTCATATAATATTTGCAACATTAATAACTATTTCATTCATCATCTATATCCATATTCATGCATACACAAAAATTACCTTTTAATAAAGTTATTTTGTACTTCTAGCCAAACTAAAGAAATTTATTGTTTATTACCAAAACCTGATCCCCGGGCCTTCTTTGGTCACTCGCGGATCAGTGTTTTTTCAATGGGATACGATAAATATTTTGGAGTCAATTTAAATTGGATTTTCCTAATTAAAATAAATAAAATTGAAGTAGCGACTTCATTTACAATGCCAAAATACAAAATCCAATTTCCATAACTCATAGCGGGTTCCAATCATGGAGTGTCTCTCGAAGATCATTTTGATTCCCTTAGCGGATCGGACCGGTGCTCAGGCGAGGCCTCACAAGTGGATGCCAGATTTTATGATGGAAGTTTTGGCTTATTCAATTCAAAGGCAAAAATAAATATGGGGGGCAAAAACACTTACCATGGTAAACCAGGAGGATTGCTAATAACATGTCAATAATCTCTTCCAAAAGTTAGTGATCATGCCTTACCAGGCCGATGACTCAGCCCCTTATTGAGGAGGTCGATGATTAAATACACCCAAGTAGAAAAGGCGGTAGCTGCAACCGCATTGTTGAAAGCACAGGTACAACAAGCTTTGGATAGGCTAATGGCTGAAGAAACTCAAGAAACTCTAGGTGCTGAAATAAATTTTGAAGAGGAACAACATGAGGAAATGGAGGAAATCTAATTGCATAAGTTAAAAGGTGCTCCGGCTAAATTGGATGACTATATGACTGAAGTCCAAGACCCTTTGGAGGAAGTCAACCTGGGGACTCTTGAGAAACCCATAATCACTTACATAAGTGGCCTACTCCAACCTACATTGAAAAGAAAAATAATTGAATTACTACAAGAATTCAAATATTGTTTTGCTTAGGAGTATAAAGAAATGCCAAGATTGAGTAGGAAGTTGGTGTAACACCAGTTGCCTATCAAACCAGACTTTCGGCCTTACCGTTAACCTCCTAAGAGGATGTCAAAGGATGTGGAGCTGAAAGTAAAAGAAGAAATTGAAAAGCAACTGAAAGTTGGGTTTATAAGACCTACCAGATATGCCTAGTAGCTTTCCAGCCTAGTAGCTTTCTAATGTAGTTTCGGTGATGAAAAAGAATGGAAAGTTAAGAGTCTGTGTGGACTTTAGAGATTTAAATGCTGTAACTCTCAAAGATATATATGTCATGCCGATTGCAAACATGCTCATTGATATTTCCGCCAAGAATGAATTGCTTTCCTTCATGGATGGATTTTCAAGCTACAATCAAATTTTCATAGCTCCAGAAGATGTACCAAAAACTGCCTTCAGGTGTCTTGGATCCATTGGGACATTTGAATGGTTAGTTATGCCCTTTGGATTGAAGAACATCGGGGCCACTTACCAGAAAGCCATGAATGCAATATTTCACGATATGCTTGGGAAATCCATGGAAGTCTATATGGATGATATTGTGGTGAAGTCCAAAAGAGTTGAGGACCACATGAAGTACTTAAGGAAAGGTTTCCAGAGGATGAGGGATCACAAGTTGAAGCTAAATCCCCTTAAATGTGCTTTTGGGTGCAGGCTAAAAACTTCTTAGGATTCTTGGTGCACCAAAGAGGGGTAGAAATAGACAAAAATAAAGCAAGAGCAATTATGGACTCTCAGCCTCCCAAAAATAAGAAGGAATTGCAAAGATTCTTAGGGCAAGTGAATTACCTGAGAAGATTCATCTCCAAATTAGCTAGGAAATTCAAAGTCTTTTTTGAGTTGCTCAGGCTGAAGTCTGAAGAAGAATTCTTGTGGGAAGACCACCATCAGGAGGTTTTTGAAAAAATCAAGGAGTATTTAAATAGTCCTCCAATTTTGATGCTCCCAAGGGCAGGAATCCCTTGAAGTTGTACCTCTCAGCTTCAGAAGATTCCATAGGCTGTCTCCTAGCACAAAATAATTCTACACATCAGGAACAAGCTATTTATTATCTCAGTAGGTTTCTCACACCAACAGAGGTAAAATACTCACCTATAGAGAAAATGTGTTTGGCCTTATACTTTGCATGCACCAAGCTTCGGCACTTGATTAGATAAGGGTTTATGTAGTTTCACAAACTGACTTTATTAAACATATGCTGAACCAACCCCTCATCACTGGGCGTATAGGCAAGTGGTCTCTTGCTTTAGCAGAATTTTCCTTAATATATTTCCCTAAAAAATCAGTAAAAGGGCAAGCATTAGTAGACTTTTTAGCAGATCACCCTAATATGAAAACAAAAGGAGGGTAAGAATTAGACTTACCGATCTACGAAACTGAAAAGAGTCCTTGGGTGCTGAAATTTGACTGCTCAAAGGCTCAGGAGTCTATAGGTGCTGGAGTCATCATGATATCCCCTTCAGGTGCTAAAACGGCTGTTTCTTTCAATTTGGATTTCGATTGTACTAATAATTAAGCAGAATATGAGGAATTGTTTATTGGCCTAGAGATCTTGAGGGAACTTGGTGCAAAGTGTTGGTAATGGGAGATTCACAGCTAGTGCTGAGGCAGCTTTCTGGAGAATACAAATACAGCAACCTTACACTGGCTCCTTACTACACAACAACAATACAATTATTAGAAGACTTTGCAGATGTATCATTCCTACATGTGCCAAAATAGTCAAATTGGGAGGCTAATGAGTTGGCTCAAATAGCCTCTGGTATAAAAATGACAGAAGAACTCACCCACAAAATGATCCTCATCAAGAAGCATAACCATCCACCCATCCTGGAGAGGGGAATACCAGTTAGCACCTTCAACACAGATGTCAATCTCATTGGAGACTGGAGACAGCCTCTTAAGAACTACCTGAATAATTTATCCATAAAAGCTCCTTATAGACTCACGGTACAAGCTAAAATTTTTGTGTTGATTGAGGAAGAGCTGTATCGTAAAAGCTTTGATGGGTTGTTATTAAGGTGCTTGGGATTTCCGGAGTCCATGGAAGTAATGAAACAGATGCATGAGGGGATTTGTGGAGCACACCAAGCAGGAATTAAAATGAGATGGTTAATCAGGAGGCATGGTTATTTCTAGCCAACCATCCTAAAATACTGTATTAGTTATGCTAAAGGATGCAAACAATGCTAAAAGTATGGAAGGATACAGAGGATGCTTGCTGATGAGTTACATCCTATGGTAAAGCCTTAGCCCTTCAGGTGTTGGGCTATTGATTTGATTGGCAAGATCTATCCAGCATCATCCAAAGGGCACGACTTCATCATTGTAGCAACAGACTACTTCACTAAGTGGGTTAAAGTTGTACCTATGAAAAAGGTGGAGCAAAAAGATGTCATTTAATTTATTAAAGAATTCATTATTCACATATTTGGTATCCCTCAGTCTATCACCATATACCAGGGTACCATGTTCACAGGTGAAGAAATGAAAGACTTTGCAGAAGATTATGGCATCAAGCTAATCAATTTGACAGCCAAGCGTCAAATAAAGTGTTAATCAACATTCTAGAAAAAATGATTGAGAACAATCCTAGAGATTTGCACAGACTATTGTCAGAGACTTTATGGCTTATAGAACATCAAAGAGAAGTTCAACAGGCATGAGTCCATTTTCTCTCACCTATGGTCATTATGTTGTCCTTCCAATGGAGGTGGTAGTCCCATCTCTGAGGCTTGCCAAACAGCACGATCTAACTCCTGATGATTATCACCAAGCCACGATTGTAAAGCTGGAAGACTTAGAGGAATCAAGAATGCAAGCCTTCAATCATATGTTGATACATAAAAAGAAAGTCTCCAGGGCCTACAATGAAAGGATTAAAAAGAAAACTTTTCAAAAAGGGGAGCTAGTTTGGAAAGTAATCTTACCTGTAGGCACCAAGGACAGAGAATTTGGCAAGTGGTCTCAAATTGGGAAAGCTCTTTCAAAGTCCACAAGGTGCTAGAAGGGAATACTTATTGGTTGTCAAGTCTGCAATGAGAGCCTCACAAAAGATTCATTAATGGAAAATATCTCAAAAGGTATTTTCCCACCATGTGGGAAATGAGAGAATCACCTGAAGAAAACCAATAGCAAAGCCAATGGCATGGCTAAAGTACTTGTCACTTGTAAAATAGTTTATACATATGTAGTGGCATGTACAAAGCCAATCCTACAGCTAAAATTTGTATATAAATAGGCCCTCGACCACTTTTACTTCATTCAAATAAAGGCAAGTCGAATTCATGGCATATGAGCAAAATAATATCCAAGCAATACAAAAATAAAAGTCCTACAGTTCAAATAACAAAATTCTCAAGTTCAAATGAGAAAGGAAACTAAGTGTCTACATATAAGAAATACAAGTCCATATCATAAAGAAGTAAAATCAAAGGCTTGGAGCTCCCTCCACTCATTACAACAGTGAAGACGTCTCTCCTCCAAAGTGGTACACTCTGCCACCCAAGACTACACTTGTAAATGATTAACGGTCAAAAAATCCCCAACTCGATTTATCTCCATGCAAGCTTTACCATGCTCCTGCTATAGCTCGTCCCCTCTGACTAGCAGACTAACGGATTTAGCCTCCAAGACAATGATTTCATCTTTGAGTTGCTGGATCTTTTCTTGTGTGGCATCCAAGTCTTTGCTTATTTGTTCATACTCTTTGGTCCTGCCCCTGTTGTTGGCCACCAATGCATCGAAGTATACTTTTTGCTGGGATATGAAGGCAATTTTCTCTTATAAAGAAAGGATGACAACACTTTTATCTTTTTAGATAGAAAATGAGTTGAAAACTCGTGCCTGTAGCTCATCAAGGAGAGAAATATTGTCAGGTGATGATGTGGCCAATCTCAATACTGAAATAGAAGAAAGTATAAAATCTCATTATGCGTCAGTCAGGGTAAAGAGTTCTAAAGAGAAAAATTATTATAGAATGGTTCGAGCTATAACAACGGATTTAGGAGAAGGACGTGGACCCATAGTGGAAGTGCTAAAAGATGCACAGGTCAGAAAGAAGAAATCCAAGCTGGTGGGGGATTATCCAGAAGGTTTATGGGATTTAAACGGGTCCTCCTGTTGGTGGAATCCTACAACCAAAAATGATAAATGGAATTAATTTTCCTAGAAAAAAAAAGGTTGAGGATCATACCTGCGATGGTGAAGTTGTTTTAATTCTGGGGAGTCCATCTTCTATGGTAACCACATCAATCAAAACCTCAAAAGAAGGTAAAGTGGATCCAGTTGCTGCCATGGAAGGGTCTTCCTCTAAAGGGGAAGTAGTAGGAGCACTTTCACTATCACCAGAAGGGTAAAGGGAGTCTGAGACAATTATAGGCTCTGATGCAGAAGCCTTGGGCTTACTGAGGTGCTGGACTCTTTGTGATCGCCTTAGTTGACTAGAGAAAGGAATAACACCAGGGGGAGCTGGTACACCGCTTCGAGATACCTTGGGAGGAATTGGAAGTTTCTTTAGGGTCGTAGGCTGCTGATTAATCTTTTTCTTTTTTATAGGAGGGGATGCATTTTCTTCCTCTTCTTCTTGAGAGCAGCTTGGGGATATGGTGGCACTTGGGTCATGGTCAATATGCATGTTTGTATCCTCACCATTTTCCTCAGTTTCACTTCCTACAAAAGAATGATAAGTCAAATGGAAGGAAAACAAATAAAGTAGCAAAAAGCACTAAAATAAGTACTTACCTTCAGGCTCCATGAGAGGGATTGTCTCGTCATAACGAGGCAACCACCAGTTGGAAAAAGTCTGCATAACATCATAATGAGAAATATTGATTAGGTAAACAAAAAGGTATAAGAGTTATTTTTGCCTATTTGCAACCTCGCCCAAGACTACATTATAAGGTGCTATCACTCGAGGACTAACTGCAGGATTAGGAAAAGAGGGAATGGTAGGAATTCCTTGAACAAAGTCAAACTGACAACACCACAGTGAGGGCATGTAAAGCTCGAAAGAAGCTCCATAAAACTCAAAAGAAGCAGTAGTGGTCAAAAGACGTGGACTTAAGACTCATGTATGAAGCCTCCTAGTATAAATAAAGGAAGACCATATTGCTTTAGTTGTGTTAGTAAGAGTGGTAGAATAGCACCTGGCATAAAGTGGCAACAAAGTCTTTGGCTCAGTATCATTAAAAAGAAATTAATCTGATTGGGAGAGTCGGCTTTGAGTAAAGAAGTCTGTAAGATGCTCAATGCTGGAAGTATTAGTGCATCTCAGAACTCGCATGCCATAGGAGCCAAATGTCTCCATTGTTCCCTCAGCTGCTAAACGAGGAAAGTAGTTGAACAACCAAAGCTGAACAAGCTATAGACTACCGCTAATACGGGTAAAAGGAGCCTTCTAATGATACGGGATAAAGACCTGAATATATTCCCCAAGAGGATAGAGCCCAAAGCTACACGCCGACCACTTGCTATCACTCTAGCCAAAGAACTATAAGAAAGGGTCGGTCTCCCTGCTGATGGATAGAAGATGAACCGATTCAGTAAGGTTCATATGAAAAGAACATGGTCCAAATCTTGAGAGTGTGGAGGATGCTTGATTACATGGTCTATAAAGGCAGTATAAGAAGAATGCTCCTGTGGGAATGTGTAAGAAGAAAGTTGTAATACATCAAAAACTGAAGGGGCATCATCTCCAGTCACTTGCAATCCAGTAAGAGCTAGGACGTCCCTCAGGGTGATGGACATGGGACCACTAGGCATGATGAAAGAATTACAGTGAGTGGACCAGAACTGAAGTACTGCACATAAGAGGTCTGTGCACATGGGTGTAGAAACTTTGGTCATTTGAATGAAATGATAGAGACCTTGATCTCTCCACTGGTTTTCATAGCAAAGTGCAAGTCGATTAATCCATTTGATCCAGTTCTTGGAAGATTTAGGCCAAGACTTGATTTGAGTTGAAGGCTTGGTATAATTGCCTAGGACTAATTCATCCCGCTTTCCAAGGGGGAAAGTGATTCGGGCGGATTTGCAAAGTCAACTGGTCCAATGACCTAGCATTCAGCAAGCTGTAAAGAAAGACGCGAGATTGTCAGAAATTGGAAGAGATATCTAATGATCTATGGAATAAATAAAAGAATACCTGTGGAATTTACTCTTTGTCCAGAAAGGCAGTCATGGAAGGAGAAGTTGTAGATGCAGATTTAAAGGTTGTCAAATGCCGAAAACAAGTATGTTAAATTTTAACTTGAAGCATTTAAATTTTACAGAAATTTCGGCAGAGTCTCCCCTAAAAAATGGACATTCCAGAGACACTTGTCTCAATTCAAACTAGAAAAATCATTTCCCACACCCTTATCTCCCCAAATTTGCATAAAACTTCAATTCCCATTTCAAAAACTTCAAGAAATACCAAAAATTGCCACACAAGCCAAACATCCACAATGTTGAGTCATATGATTATGAAACTCATTAAATTCCAAGAGACTTTTAATTAAATCAAGGGTCTTAAAGATGATTTTGAGTTTCAATAATTATTTTAGCTCGGGATTTAATAAATCTCTTCTTCATTGGTTGTTCAATTTTTCATCTTTTCTTATTAAATTTCACCCAAAGTGCCAAACCAAGAATAGAGTTTACCTTGTTTTTCTTAAGGGGGGGATTTGGAAGCCTCCATCCTTGGTAATATCCCTAGTGCTGGTGCTATCCTTGGTGCTAGTGATATCTCTTGTGTTGGTACTGTTCCTTATGCTTGTGCTATCCCTACGTACATTAGTCTCTTAATTAAAATTTGATTTCATAACAAATTTTCAAGTAAGAAGTATATATATATATATATATATATATATATATATATATATATATATATATATATATTATGATTTAAATAACACCAACTATTTTTGAAATATTTACATATTTTATACATATAAAGATTTTAAAAATTAAAATCATGTATGTATATGGTTATATATAAATGTTTTTGTTAGTTTGGTATGTGTAGTTTATTTTTTATCAATCATTATTATTAAATATGTTAGTTAGGTAAATTTAATTTATTAATTGTATTTTTCTAAAAAAAAAATCAGAGGATAAATACATAATATATATAAATATATACTTAGTTTTAGTTTTTTTTAATACATTTTTCTTAAAATTTTTAATATACATTAATATTTTTCAGATATATATTATATTATAATAATATATTATAGTATTTAAAAAAAAAAAAAAGAGAGAGAGAGAGCAGAATCGGGAAACAAAGCAAAGAGACGTACCTGGGTTCAACGGCGAAGCAAGCGACGATGCTTGTGGAGCTCCTCGACGCCGGCGATGGAAATAGACTTGCTGGTAATGAAAGTCGAGTTGTTTGGAGTGAAAAGTTTTTTTTTTTTTAAATAGAGAAAGAAGAATAAATAAAATCATAGACTAACCTGGATTTGGACGGCAATGAGGCTTGAGCTTGAGGTGTTGGATGTTGGAGAAGATGAAGGAGTTTTAGTTTGGTTGGAAGCAATAAAAGGAAAATATGGGTTTTTGGAGTTTGGCGTACGAAATTAAATGGTTTTAATTGGGTGGGTGGGGTGTGGGGGGTTTAGTTGGTAAGTAAGAGAGTTTGAGTTTGAGTTGGAGTGAGAAATATTTGGAGGAAAATAAGGGCTATTTGAATTTGAGAAAGGATTTTGCAGGGGATTAGAAATTGGTTGAGATTAGAAATTTAAATTTAATTGGGGATTTGAAATTTTTGGTGAATCTGGATAAAGAAGATCATAGGAAGATAATCCTCTGAAGGGGTTAGTAGTAAAACTAGTGAAAGGGTCAGTTATATTTGAACATAAGAATCTAGTAGGAGTTTGGCTTGGAATAGAATTTGAGGAGCTAGAAGATTGTGTGGGCTGTGAGTATGGAGAAACCCACTGAGACTTCATTTCTTCCCTTTGTCATTTTATGTCATAAGGAGTAAATTTCATTTGGGCTCTCATTGTGTTGAAAATGAATCAAAAGCCCTCCTGAGATTAAATACAAACAAATGCAAGGCTTAAACCCAACCTAGCATCTGCGGGGGGCATTTGTTAGACCCATATTTGTAGTGGGCTGAATATTGTTGGGCCAAATAATAATTAATTAATTTAGGCCCATTAGTTGAGGATTTGATATTCATGAAGAATAGCACCCTACAAACTCTTAAGAGACTAGGCCAAATTCTTGACAGACTTTGGAAGCAAACGTGGCAAACAATGGGCTGTGAGGGGATGTAAGAGACTATAAGGGGATATTGGGTCTGAAAGTTAGAACGTGGGTCTAGGAAGTGGATTAGTGGATGGAGAGGCTACAGAAATGGAACTTGAAGCAAAAGAAAGGAGGCTTAGTGGGGGAGTTGAGCTAAAATGTTGAAACTAACCACCTGTCAAGCATTATAAATACATGAAAACTCTACGAATCAAGATAGCAATCAATCAACAAATTCACTGCAAATTCAAGCTACTCAGCAAAATATTCCAAGCTTCCTGAGGCTTTTTATTTACATTTCCTATCAAAGCCTCTTGATTTAGTTCATTTATTTTTCAAAGCCTCTTGGCTTTTATCATTTATTTTTTAAAGTCTCTGCAAATTACAAAATCATTGTATTTAATGTACTCAAGTTTACATTAATACAAACCAAAAAGTTACAAATTCATATTTCTTTTATGACAATTGGTGAAGCTGCAAATAGTAAATCCAAGAACCTTAAGAGACTATTGTCCTTTTGTCTCTTTCCACAATCGTTTGAAGAAGTTAAAAACGGATGAGACTCTCAAGAGTCTCTAGCACGTCTAGCATTCATTTCAATAAAAAAAAAAGGGTATCAATAATATTTTGGCACGCCCAATGGAACTACTTTTACAGTTGTTTCACTATTGACAAAATACAACACTGTTCTTAGCCAAAATTAACCAACAATTACGTAAAGCATATTTGACTATAATTATTTTTTTTTTCAAAATTACCCCGAGCTACAGCCCACTTTGGACTGCTGATGATATAAAGATAACTATTTTTTTTCTTATTTTCAATATATATAACTATTTTTTTTCTTATTTTCAATATATATAACTATTTTTTTTACTATTTTTTTTCACTCTGAGCTACAGTCCACCCTAGCCCCTTATTACTTCCGCTTGTGATTGTTACCTTTAATAGACATATTAGGATTATTTCTAGAATTTTTTTATTTTTTGCAAAATCAATAAAGATAGTCTCATAGAGTCATAGTATACCATTCATGTTTTTTTTTGTTTTTTTTTATTTATCTCATATTTATTTTCTCATATTGTGTATAGCGTGATTTTTGAAATTTTTCTAAATACAATATGCTCAAATATATCTAACTTTTAACTTATTTTTCACGTTAAAATTTTATTTGTAACCGTATATTTGTTTTTTTTTTCTTCCCCAAATTAATTTTTACCATTGAATATTGATGAAGGATGCAGAAAGTGCCAACGATATTTTAATATGTACCCGATCCCTACCTTGTTCCCGTCCCTATGCGGATGAAAATAGGGATTCCTAATTATAGTTAAAATTGAGTCGAGTCGAGTCAAATAGTATTAAACTTGAGTTTAATTCTATTAAAAATCTTTTTTTGAGCTCAATTGAATTTTCATTTTGAAGCTCGAGCTCTGTTCGAATTAATGTTTGAAATTAGGGTTGAGCACGAAATTCGGAGATATCAAACCGTACCAAAAATTCGAACCGAAAATATCCAGAACCGAAAAAATATTCGTTGACTTTCTCCGAACGGAACCGTTCTAATTTTTTTTTTTTTTGGTACGGTTCTGGAGATTAGTAGTTATCCATACCGAGAACCATACCAAACCATTCCGAACCGAAACTAGAACCGATTTAAAAGGTTCTTTTATATATATATATACATATACACATACTTTGAATTTCCTTAAATGTGTTGCTAATTCAATATCAAAGTGTGTGTGTATATATATACATATATACACACACACACTTTGATATTGAATTAGCAACACATTTAAAGAAATTTAATAATATATAAATAAAATTTCATTTTTATTAATTATAAAATTTCATTTTCAAATTAGTAGTTGCAATATATATATATATATATATATATATATATATA
>CATKHJ010831270.1:0-16414 GCA_949750685.1 Vernicia montana
GAGGACCAATATATATATATATATATATATATATATATATATATATATATATATATATATATATATATATATATATATATATATATATATATACATTTATATGGTAAAAAATGCTGAAAATTTATAAAAAATTTGGGAAAAATATTTTTTGACCTTTGCGGAAAAATATAAAAAATTATTTAATATAATTTGTGCTTATATTGGGATAAAGATAATATTTTTTTAATCAATTTTATTGTATAATAAGTATATAATATTTTTGATTTTTGATTTTTTTCAGCGATAGGTTATAGAAAAATGGCCATGCACATTAGAACTCCCATGGTAGCATGTTCTGCTACGCATAAGGCGAAACTTAAGGCGAGAATTAGGGTCTTGAAGAATGAATTAAGGCAAATTAAGATGCATCCAAGAGACCCTTTTTATGATCTAGATGCTTTGGTGCTACACATGAAATGTGTGCATGAGGTATGTCAAAAGATCATATAGCTAGGAGGTTTGAAGAAAGAAAGAGCTATGTACTATGCTATGAGGTGTTCTTTGGTTAATCCCATATTGTATGAGTTACTGAATGATAAGTGAGATGTTGGGCAGAAGACTTATCGTGTGGCTATAAAATAATTCATTAATGCATATTGTGCAAGAGGGGTTATGAGGTCTAAGGCTAGACGAGATTCGAGTATGGTTATTCGCAGTGAAAGAATTGTGGCGGTAGACAGGATTTTTTCAAGGACGATGATTTATTCTTTACTAGAGGATGTGAAGTCAGATCTTGATGATTCGATCCCTACTAAGAGAAAATACATAGAGATTCCTTGAATTTTTTAGATATAATTTTTTCCTTAGTTTATTCTTTAGCATTTTAGCTGATTAGTTGAGACTGATTTTTTTTTTTAAAGAATAATTGGTGGATAATTTCCTTTAATTATTTCAAGGATTTTTTTGGTTTGTGGACCTATTACTTATTTTCAAATTTAATGGAATATGCATTAGTTTATTTTATGTTACCTTAATTAATTATGTGCAATTAATTTTAGAATGACTTTTGCATGGCATTATTTTTGGAAATATGATAATTATTCTATGCATGGTTTTATGAAATTTGGTTAGAATAATTAATTATTATTTTGCATAAATTATTATGTTATTATTAGTAAATTATTATGTTACTATTAGTTCTTACATATTATCTAGATGATGATTGGAAATTTAGTAACCTTTTGATTCTAGGTTCTGTGTATATTATTATTAATGTGTAATTGGTTGCAAAATAATATGACATGTATAACTGTGATATTAATAAAATTGTGTATATATTGTCTATTGAATATTGTGTATCTATTTAAATGGCTTTTGCTTCTAAGTGCATAGTTGCTGAGCTCAACAAAGATGTGAAGTTGAGCAGGGACAACTATGAAATATGGAGTATGAAAATACAGTATGTGCTGGAAGAGCAAGAGACTCTTGAATCATTGAATGCTATTATGGATGAATCTGATAAAGAAGGTAACATGGTCCAGCATAGGCGAGATCATGAGGCCTATGCAGTTTGGAAGAAAAACAACTCTTTGGCTCACATCATATTGCTTAGTACTATGGATGATAACATTATGGAGGAGTTATGTCGCTATGAACATGCTATAGATATGTGGATAACATTAAAGAATAAGTTTGGTGGTGTGTCTATCACAAAACTTCGTTCACTCACTATCAAGTTTGATACTTATAAAAAGCGTCATGATCACAAAATGAAAAAAACATTTAAGAGAGATGTCTAATATGATTAGTGAGTTACATGATGCTAGTTATGCTTTGACTGAAGAGTAAAATATCCAAGTTGTCATTTTTTTTTTTGCAATATCCAAGTTGTCATTTTTTTTTTTTGCCTGAAAGTTGGGAGCATATGAGGATGCACCTAATTCACAATGAAAATATCAACTCTTGAGGATGCTTCTCGTCTTTTGGAGCTTGAGACTGATCGACTTATTGTTATGCAATTAAGTATTGAAGTGCACATGACTGCGTCAATCTCATATGGAGCTTCAGGCAATAAGCACAAGTGTGACAAGGGTAAAGGTAAGGGCAAGGAAAAAGACGTTCAAGGAAACAAAAGGCCTAAGAAAAAACAACAAAGAAAGAATAAATGTCCTAAGAAGAGAAACATTGCGAAGGTCAAATGTTTCAATTGTAGAAATAAGGGCCACTATACAAAGGACTGCACTGTACCTAAGAATGTACAATCACTATACTCATATGTGAGTGAGATTTTCGTTTATAGTTTTGTTTTGCTAACAGAAAGTCATCCTTTGCGGATTGTAGATTCGGGAGCAACAGACCATATGATGAAGGATCGTGAAGCCTTTGTAGATTTCCGTCGACTACCCAATAGGCCACGATGGATTTTTGCGGGGAACAACGCACGTGTTGAAGTTAAAGGGACTGGCACATGTAAGTTAGTTTTGCGTGGAGGTTGAACATTAATCCTCCATAATGTCTTATATGCTCTAGAAATAAGACAACATTTTATTTCTGTTTTGGTTTAGCTTAGACTTAGTTTTAATATGCATTTCCATGATAGTTTAGTACTGTGAGGTCTCGCTCAAACGTCTCTCCCCTCGCTCGGAAAAATGCCTTAAGGAAAGGCGAGTGATTTTTAAGGGAGTTTAGGTGCTCACGATTGGAACGACTATCGTTCAGAAAATTGATTTGATTTTTGAAAAAAGATTCGGGAGTCGCCACCCTAATTTATTTAAATGGAAAAATTAAGAAAAAACCTAAATTGACTGAAATTCATTAATCTTTGATTAATTTACCCAATGATAAAGTCACTAGCCTTCGAACCAGGTTGAACTTGGAGACTAGGTTTTTGGTTTTAAAATAATTTCGATTTGACTTTTAATTTTAATTTGACTTGAAAATTGATTTCATGGATGATGAATATTAATGGCAGTTATAATGCATGAACATGACATAATTATGAGTGTATGAAGAAAGCAAAGAGCAAGTAATTAAAACATCTACAAGTTAAGAAGAGTGTTCTCTCTAGTCCTACGGATTCTAAGAGAACCACAAATCGCTCCTTAACTCCAAAAATAATTAACTAATTGCATTAATTAAAATTTACAAAAAAAATATGAATTGGCATTTACATGGAAAATAAAAGGGGAAAGAGATTGATTGAGATTTGGATTTGAGACTTAGATTTAGATTTCAAGTGTACCTACGTACCCTATTAAATGAAGATCAAAACCCACCTAATTCATTCCAAGGTAAGGTGGAGGGGTTTTGAGATTAATTAGATTGATTTATTTGATTTGGAGTTTGAATGAGAGTAAGAGATTATACCTTCTTTTTAGGAATATGTGATGGGTGGATGATTTTACCGGATCGGAGTTCAGTTTCGGAGAGGTGGATTGGATTAAGTTAACCTTAAGAGAGATTAATTTAAAAAGATTTATTACCCAATTCTTAATTAATTAAAATGATTAATTAAAATCAAAGAAAATTTAATTAATTAAAGAGGGAGAGAGAGAGAGAGAGAGAGAGAGAGAGAAAGAGAGTAGTAGAAAATTCAATACTAACTCTTAGTGTATTTTGCAATGGGAAATGGTGAGGGAATTTATATGAAGGTGGGGTGAAAAGACCAAAAATGGCTGAAAAAGTGGAATGGAAAAGGGGGCAAAATCATAATTTCCAAACACAGGGATCCAACCGCTAGGACTAGCTGTAGATCCACGTCAGGTCTATGCGGATCCGCATCAGAAATTCGCAGACAGTCACAAAATGTGCCTGCAGATCCGCCAGTGAGGCTAGCAGATTTGCCGGCCGCTAATTGTCTGACATGCGTTAGTATGACGCTGTCAGGCGCGTCAGTGCAGACACGTCAGATTGGGCTCGACAGCCATGGGGCGTCCGGCACGTCCACAATCTGCCGTTGAGGTAGCTGTGAGAATGCCTTGCGGACTCGCCCAGGTGACCTGCGGATCAGCAGGCTTGCCTCTTGGACGTCCGAGTGGCAGCTCGATTTTCGGGTCTTACCATCCTTTGACTCAATTTTTGGAGCTTCCAGATCAGTTTTTGAATTCTGAAAAATTATTGGTTAGTAACGGTGGATCTGAATTTAATTATCGGATAATTTGGCAGTCAGTTTTGGAGAAGAGTCGGTCGATTTCTAGAAAACATTGTATGGTATAGAAAGTCCGGTCAGAATCGAAAAAGGGTCAGTTTGTATAGAAAAATATTCCGATCAGTTTTTGAGAATTTAGAAATAATTTTGAAGGTGCTAAAGTGAGGGCTCACAAGTACGTTTGTGTTTAGGAAAAATATTTTATGGTTCTGGTTATATTTTGGATGATTTCTTGTTATGTATATGATAACTCTATTTTCTTAAAGTTATTTTACCTGTTTAAACTCAAATTTTGGTTTAGTACTTGAGAATTTAATCATATTATTACTTATTTTGAGAAATAAATAATTCTAACAATTTATAAATAAATTATAAAATATTTTTAGTATTTTATTTTATTTTGCAGATCAAAGTGCCATTAATGATGCAGGCGATGATGTCATGATATTAATGATGCAGGCGATAATGTAATAATAATAATGATGCAGGCAATGATGTCATGATATTAATGATGTAGGTAATGATGTCATAATAATAATGATGTAGGGGTGTAAATGAGCCAAGCCGTTCGCGAGCGGCTCGGTGTTTGGCTCTAAAAAACTCATTCGCATTCGGTTCATTTTATAAATGAGCCAAGCTTGAGTTTTACTTTAAGACTCGATGAATAAACGAGTCGAGTTTGAGCAAGGTTAAACTCGGCTCGATTAGACTCGTGAACAGCTCGTGAACTGGCTCGCAAAAAGCTCGATTAATAGGCACGTAAACAACTTGATTATTATTATTATTATTATTAACTTAATAATATTGGCACTTCAAAAAATATATTTTAATACTTCTATAAAATTTTTGGTAATTCAATTTGACTAAAATATATATTGTCCTAATTAAGATAATCTAATATTTCCTTATTATATAATATAATATTCTAATTTTTAAAAATATTTTTTTATTAATTAATATCTTTGTAATACATGTGATACTCAATTTTATGATTAATTTTTTTTCACTAATTAGATGATTTTATTTTTATGTTAGTTTTAAGTATTTTTATTATAGTTATTTCATTAAAAATAAATATTTAGGAAGTTGAGTATTTTGATAAATTATAAACGAGTCGAATTCGAGTTCGAACCTAGCTCGATTGTAATTTATTAACGAGCCGAGCTCGAGAAGCTCGATTGTAATTTATTAACGAGCTGAGCTCGAGCTCGACTCGAACTTGAACGAGCCGAGCTTAAACATAATTTTCAAACTCGATTCAAAGCTCGAGCTCGAAAAAAAAAATATCGAGCTAAGTCTGAACAAGTTAAAACTCGGCTCAGCTCGATTACACCCCTATAATGATGCAAGATGGTGGAAAAAAAAGATGAAAATTTCCTATAAATAAGCATTACCACTACTCCTTCAAATGAATCATCATTTAATCATTCAATTAATTAGATAGATTTATATTTTCTTAGTTTTATTTCTTTTTATTTTCATTTTGTTCAAGAAGAGAAGTTTTGGAGCTCGTCTACACCAAAAATTGTATCCCTAAAATAGTTATTTCTAAACTTTTATTATTAAATTCAATAATAAGTTGTTATTATATTTTCTACTAGATTGA
The DNA here is from genome assembly GCA_949750685.1 of Vernicia montana. Taxonomy (NCBI): domain Eukaryota; kingdom Viridiplantae; phylum Streptophyta; class Magnoliopsida; order Malpighiales; family Euphorbiaceae; genus Vernicia; species Vernicia montana. The sequence continues at coordinate 5,733 of CATKHJ010831270.1, forward strand.
TTATTAATTTAATTGTTTCTTCATTCTTAATTATGAGTAGCTAAATTTATCTTTCTATGATTTAGATGTAATCTTTTGATTTGACTATAATTATTTATATTTAATTGATTGGGTTCGATCGTTGGAATTAATCTTTTATCTTAGGCTTTAATACTTGAAATTAATTGACCATTAATTGCATGAATTAAGATATTATCTGAAGTAACGAGAGTAGAAACACAATATTAGTTCATTAAGATAATTGATCTAAGGTATGTGTTGCTTAGAGATAAGAACACTCCTTTGTGATTAATTAAAAATTTTCATAAAACTTAATGGGTTTATATTAATTGCTTATGATTATGAGAGTAGACATAAGACTAATATAAATACTTGTGTTGTATCTTGAGAGAGAACATTATATAATTTAGGAAAATCTAATCATTAATTCCAACAAGAATAACCCAATCTAAAGAACATAGGGATATCATAGGTAATCAATTGATAAAATCTCAATTCTATTTCTTTTTCATATATTGAATTTATCTCTTAATACTTGTTTTTATTTTATTTATCAACTAAATTGATATTCTAAGTAATAAAGTAATTATAATTTTGGTACTTGACAATACCTTTCATGTGGAATCGACACTCTACTCATACACTATTACTTGCCCACGATTTGTACACTTGCAGATTTTTCGCAACAGGATATTGTAAACAATACGATTTTCAATGTTAGTTTTTCCTTGATTATTACTTCGTAGAATTATGATAATGATGTGAATGTATGGCATGCTAGACTTGGTCATATTGGCCAACAACAAATGGATCGTTTAGCTAAAGCAGGTCTTTTAGCAAATTTCAACAAGGTGGAATTATCTACCTGTGAGCTTTGCCTAGCAGGAAAAACAACAAAAAAACCATTGGGAAAAGGAATTAGAGCTACTATTCTATTGCAATTAGTTCATTCAGACGTTTGTGGTTATAATGAATGTGAGGGCTAAGTATGGCGCCTATTATTTCATCACTTTTATCGATGACTATACACATTATGGTTATGTCTATTTGATTGCACATAAATATGAGGCTTTAAGAATTATCTCAACTTGGTTGAAAATCAATCAAAGAAGAAAATCAAGGCACTAAGAACCAACAGAGGTCGTAAATATTTGTCTGATCAATTTAGACAATTGTGTAAAGAAAAAGGAATAGAACATTAGTTGACTATTCCGCGAACTCCGCAACAAAATGGTGTTGCTGAAAGGAGGAATAAAACTCTCCTAGAAATGGTTAGGTCTATGATGGTTCAAGCAAATTTGCTAATTACCTATTAGGGTGATGCATTGTTAACAACCACATATGTGTTTAATTGTGTGCCCTCTAAATAAGTTACTTTCACTCCATATGAGTTATGGACATATCAACAACCCGACTTAAGCATCATAAGACCTTAGGGATGTGCTGGCTATGTTCATAATACCTCTCACAAATATGGGAAATTAGGCCCAAGAGGTAAGAAGAATATCTTTGTGAGATATTCTAAACTATCAAAAGGATATGTTTTCATAGGTGAGTAAGACAGTGAGAGTATAATTGAATTTGAATCATGATATGTCATGTTCTTAGAGAATGATTTTCCTAAGCAAGGTGATTTAAACCATTAGTGGGAGAAATTTGGTAGATGGCATTGGTTCAGTTCCACCAACTAGTCCGAATGAGAATGATCCTAGTCGAAGTGAGAGTAAAGATTGTAGTTCTAGTGGGAGCCTGATGGATTTTGGTTTAAGTGATATTCCAATGGATCTTGATGAAAATGCTCTTCAAGAATCTGAGTTGAGTCTTAGCAATCGTGGAATCATTCCCCGTCGTCGTTTTGAGATCAAGGGCACGAATGAGGTTTTTATGTTTGTATCACAAGATGAAGAAGAGCGAAAGAATGTAAAAGAGGCTATCTCATGCCCTGCTAAGGATAAATGGATGAAAGCATTGGAAGATGAAATGGAGTTTATGAGATCAAACCAAGTTTAGGAATTACTAGATCTCCCAGAAGGATGTAAAGCTATTGGGAATAAATGGATTCTCAAAATTAAGTGTAAAGCTGATGGCAACATCGAGAGATACAAAGCTCATCTCGTTGTAAAGGGGTATACATAACATGAAGGGATTGACTATGAGGAAACATTTTCTCTTGTTGTGAGGTTTACCTTTATAAGGTTAATTTTAGCTATTTTGGCAAATCTTGACCTTGAATTATATCAAATGGATGTAAAGACTGCATTTCTCAATGGAGAATTGGATGAAGAGATTTATATGGAATAACCTATAAGCTTCATCAAAAAAGGCTAGGAACATAAGGTTTGCAGATTGATGAGGTCAATCTATGGTCTTAAGCAATCTTCAAGACAATGGTATATTCACTTTCATAATGCAATTATGTCGAATGATTTCATTATGATAGATGAAGACCATTGTGTTTATACTAAAATGTTAAAGGATAAGTTTGTCATTATATTATTATATGTTGATGACATATTAATAGCTAGAAATGACAAGGAGTATCTGCATCATATCAAAGAATGTTTATCGTCTAACTTTGAAATGAAGGATATGAGTGAAGCAACATATATTCTTGGAGTTAATATTTCAAGAGATCATCCATGAAAGTTGTTATCTTTTTCTCAAGAGACATACACAATGAAAGTATTTAAATAATTCAATATGTGTGATTGCAAATCCATAGATACTCCTATTACCAAAGGCGAAGGCTTGAGCTTGAGATTATGTCCTAAAACTCCAGAAGAGCAAAAACGTATGAAAAATGTTCCCTATACAAATGCGGTTGGAAGGCTAATGTACGCAATGATGCGTACGAGACCTGATATTTGTTTTGTCGTTGGGATGTTAAGCAGATATCAATCCAACCCAAGCCCAACACATTGGAAAGAATTTAAAAGGATATTGAGGTATCTAAAGGGTATTGCGGATTACTCATTGTGTTATCAAGGTAGAGATTTGCAATTGAGAGGTTATATGGATGCTGATTGGATTGGAGATGTGGATGAGAGAAAATCCATTTCTAGATTTGTTTTTTTACTTAACAATGGTGCCATATCCTGGAGTAGAAAGAAACAATCTTGTATAACACTATCTACAATGGAAGCTGAATTTGTAGCATTTTCAGCTGCAGTATAAGAGGAGGTTTGGCTAAAGAGATTTTTGAAACATTTGGGTATGAGTGTTACCAGTGAATCAATGTTAGTAAATTGTGATAGTCAAGCAGATATAACTTACACCAAATGCCTAAAATTCCATTGCAAGACCAAGCACATAGACAAAATATAATTTTATGAGAGACATGGTTACACGTAAGGAGGTGAACATGAAATATATTTCTACGCATGAGATGGTTGTATATCCTTTAACAAAATCTGTTGTTAGAGAGTAGAGATGTATTCATTGGATATAGTAAGTCTCAAGGATTGCGTTGATGCTAATATATTTATGATATTTGTTATTTTTTTCCCAACAATGCTCACTTATTAGTTTCATTAATACTAAGTCATGATGTTTGTTTTGTGCTTACATGAGTGTGGATGTTTAGTACATTTGTTGTTATTGTTTTGTGAAAAGCATGTCGGACAAAAATAAGATTGACCTTCTCACATTGGTAATTGCCTTTATTTATTTATGTGTTGAATAAAGATGAGACTGATTTTAAGCAAGTTATCTGAGTAATAATTGAGAGAGCTCGTGCTTAAAATAAGATAGTCGTCTCGTTTTAGTAAATAAGATTTATATATCATAATGGTGATATTGATGTGGTAAAATTTTTGTAATTCTGCCTGTTTCTGTCTTATTCCCCAGATGTGAGTTCTGATGTGAATTGAGTAGATGGGTGAACTCAAGTTAATGTTTCTTAAATCAAAATATGTTTTAGATAGACATATGCTGTATGGAAAAGGAGAAAACACTATGGCATGTGTTTCATACCATATGTGCAGATTTTTTTACCAAAGGGACGAAAAAATTTAATGATATCAACTTTTGGAAATGTGAGACCCTTGGGAATTATGGTTCTCGAAATTACAACCCTTATGACTTTTGGCTAGTTCTTAAGATATAATTCAGCGTTGGCTATCTTAGGATGTTACCAGAAGATCATAAGTGATTCGATCCTATAGAACATTTCTAGAAAATCGAGTTGGATTATGATTAAGGGAACTAAACTGAAAGGAAGATTGTTCAGTGGTCACTTTCATTTTTGTGTTCACAGGTCGACCAATTATGTTTATGAGTTAATATAATTGTGAATACAAAATTATTATGAGATCAAAAGAGAGACAAAGAAATGTGATAAGTAATATGAAGTGGTGCATACTTTATCTACTTAAAATATTTTTGTTGAGATGCTATATATCCCTAATAAGTGTATAGCATAGAGCTCTCGAAGTATGCCGGTCCCATGGTCTATTTTTCGAGTATAAAATGTCTATAAGATTAGCCATAGATGTGATGTGTCTCATCATGTGCGAGTGGGAGATGTTGGAATTAATAGGTCGGGTTCGGGTACGTCCATGACGAGTGTATAGACACAGATCCATTAGTTATTAATTAATTATAAAGGTAATTAATTAATATAAATAAATGATATAATTTAGATATTATTTAATATAATTATAGAAGAATTTAGGTAATAGGAAATTATTAGATATTCTATTTAGAATAAAATATCTACAGAAAAATATTACGATTAACACGTTAACAAAAGAAATAGAGAAAAAACTCTATGTGACTCTCTCCTAAGAATTCACGTTGGTGAACGAGAAAACATTGGAGGCTCTTAGACTGTGGCAAAAGAAGCTCTCTATTTGTGACTGTTTTTAGACTGGTGATACAAGTTAAGAACACGATTATCAGCGCTTCAAAAATAAATATTCTACCCGTTTTATGTAAATTATGAAATCTAACAACAACATTAAAATTAAATAAATAATAAAAATTAAGTCATTTTCTGAAAATATTTTTGATATGCAGTTTTTTTTTTTTTTTTCTCCTTAACAAACAGAGGGTATAGTCATAATTATTAATTCCTCTGCATTTGTAATCCAATTTACATAAATCGATTATCTTGCTTTTATCATGCTAGAAATATGCTCTACCACATATTATGCGCTATGATCGTTTTTTGACAGATTATTCAGTGCTTCAGGTGTAATGCATTTTCGTTCACATAAATATGAAATCTACCTCTCATAAATTTAATTAAATACAAATTATATATATCAAAATTAAGAAATTCATAAATATTTAATTTAATCTTAAAAATAAATTTTAATCAATAAAATGAAAAGTAAATACACTTACTAATTAATTCAATCATTGAAATCAAGTTCTTGGTAACTTTCTTTTCTTTAAGACTTGTATATATACACACACGCCTTTTTTTTTTTTATATATATATCTGAAAACTCGAAACCTTGTTTTTCTATTTCAATCCATTGGTGGTAGAGATTGCAATTTAATCATTATCCATACTTTGTTGAAAAACTCCCACTTAGCCAAAATATAATGAAGCAAAATTTTGTAATTTTTTTACCAAATTAAAAAATTGTTCTTCTAAAAATCACCAAGATCTCCATTTATTAAGCATAAATTTTAGTCAAGTATGCTTTCTCTATGTATTGAATTGAGGAAGTCCCATCTGAACTGAATAGCTTAGTTTGTGCTGATAGTTCTTCTGCTTGATTAATAAATTAAGCTTTATTTCTCAAAATAAATAAATAAATTTTTGTTAGAAAATCTTTTTGTTTTGTTTTTTCTTTTGGAAAAAGTAGATTCGTTAAACAAGGATATCTAATTGTGTATTGCTCTCACCTTCTATTTATTTTTTCTCTGTGCTCTTACTGTTATTTGTTGACATATATGGTGGGGATGACAAATTGACAATAGAGATAAATTTACATCAATGCATTTAATTAGTCCGAATGTATATTTTGACACTCATATTTTTATAAAAAAGTTTTGTGGTACTCTAAATTTTTAAAATAGTCTATGTAATTCCTCAATTTTTTAAAATAATCTATTTAACCTCTCAACTTTTCAATTTTGTATACATTTAACACAAAAAATAACGTGGAAGCCTTTGCAGAAGGATTCCTGAGCCGTCTAGATAAGCAGCGGGCCAAGCAAAAAAAATAGTGACTCGGGACAGCTGTGATTTTGGGCCTTACAAGTACTTGATCCAAAGGGAAATGGTCCAACGGATCCGAATCATTGCCTTTGGCAATGAGCGACGTCGTTTTTCGGCCAAATTCTTTCATTTGGACCCTTAATTTTGCCCATTTTTCATTTATGGAAACTTTTTGAAATATTTGTAACTTTTAGTAGGAATCCCGGATTTAGGCGCCGTCTGTGGCGCTTCCCTTATTTTAATCATTATGTTTTTTTGGTGTAATATTTTGAAACTGCCATTTTTGGCAGTTTCCATATTTGTACCCGTATTTAGGGTTTCGGGGCCTCTATTTAAACTTCTACTTTGCCTGTTTTAGGGCAGATAATAATATTCAGAAAAACTTAAACCCTAAAACGGTTTTACCTTTTTGCTTACGCTGCGTCAAAAAATCCAAATCAGTAGATCACGTGAAGTTCCTTAGATCCTAACTAGTTAAATCACTAACAACCCTTTTGGTTCATGAGACTGCTTAACTGACTATAATATTAGGAAATAACACTATATTTGGTATATATGATACAAGTTGGATTTAATAATTTCAAAAGTTTAGCTAATACATATTATCAGTTTTATCTAAAACTTAGTCTCTCATGTCTTTAGTAAGTTATCTTCAGTAAGATTACTAATTCCATAATTTATCAAATTTTAATACCTAAAATAGCATTATTTTTTACTTTATTTCTAAAAAATAGCCTTTATTTTTTAATTTATTTCTCAATTGCCTAGCTTATACTATAAATTAAAATATTTGTACCAAATAAAGTTTACTATAAACAATTCTTTAATTAAACCAAAAGATTAACTAAGCTTAAAATTAAAACTAACAATTATGAATTCTTGAACTAAACGGACTGTAAGAGATTTAATTAGAAAGAAATATTATTAAAATAAGAAAGAACACAATTTAGAGTAAAAAAGAGAGAGATAGATGGATGACTATTAAATTTGACTACTAAGATATTCAAATTTTTTTTTTTACACATAAACATGGTTTAAATTTACAGGTTAATAAACATTAGAATATTGAATGTATACAAAATTAGGAAGTGTAAAGGGTTAAATAGATTATTTTAAAAGTATAAGGTGTCATAAAGCTTTTTTTTTTTTTTAATAAAATTCAAGTGTTAAATTATGGGTTCAGCCATTTAATTATTACACATGATAAAAGTTAAGGTGTTAAATACATCATGTAATGTTTTTTTTTTTTTTTAATAAATTCTCAAGTCCAACTCAATGTCCTTAGAATTCAAATATGGGACCTATTAATAAAAATTATATATATTTGCCACTGGCCTTGACCTTCTAATAAACCAAATTGAGTCATTGAGTAGTTGCTATATAATCTGGTTGATAAATTGAGAATTCATAATCAATAATGGCACAATTTTCATAAAAGAAGTATTTTTGGACAGTGTACTAAAATTTCCTTATTGTATATAAGAAAGATAGAATGGTACCATCTCTTTAGTGTTGCAATTAAAGCGATGTATCGATCTATCTATAATTTAGAAGTGGGTGCAAAGATTAAATCTCACTTGTAAAATTCCTTTTTCTTCAGTATTTAAAAAAAAAGTGATGATATTAATATTAGTACTTTTCAAATAGTTTATAACACTGCTTATAAATTGTATCATTTTTATTGACACTATTATCCCTTACTTTTTTATAGAAATTATTCAAATACCATATTTATCTTATTACTATTTAAAAATAAATAATAATATTTGAAAAGTAATTAATTAAATAATTCTATTACCATTTTTGAAAAAAAAAAAGGATATATTTACTACAAAATTTTTATTTATTTTTTTAAAAAAATAATACTACTTTCTAAGTTATATAAAGGAAAAACACATTCTAGAACCCTTAAATTTTATTGAGCCCATAAAATTTTATTTGTCTATATTAAATCCTCGAATTTTTATTTATTTATTTTTTTCACATTGAGAACTTTTTGCAAAGTAAAAATAAAATTGATTAAAAATTATGTAATGACAATGTATAAATTACTAAAATATTACATTAATTTTAAAAAGTTATACTGTTTAATACGTGAAACTTCAAAAGTTTAGGGATGCAGAAGTGAATTTTTTTTTTTATAATTTTAATAATTTTTATAACCAAATATTAGTATAAATTTTTTAATATTTTTAAATTAGTGTTACAAATTTTTTTATCAATTTTATTTTATCATTAAAAAAGTTCTCAATGTGAAAAAAAATAAAAATTCAAAAATTTAATGTAGACAAATAAAATTTTAGGGATTCAATAGACAAAACACGATAAGTAAAGAAATTTAAGAATGAGTTTATCCTTATATATGGAAAAATTATGATCCTAGTTTTTTTTAAGTTTAACTAAATTGTCAAGAATGTATAACAAAATCAGAATTATATTAATAAAATTGAAATTTCCATTTTCATAAAAAAAATGGATAAGTCTATTTTAGATATGGTTAGAAAAGTAATTTAATTTTAAAAATACTTTAAAATTAAAACACATGAATATAATTTTTTTAAATTACACCTAAAATTTTTAGGTTTTATATATTTGCCCCTTAAATTTTTATATTTTTTCATATTTGTCTTTTCAATTTTTATTTTTACCTTTCTAACTCATGAAATTTATATAAGTAATCCTATAACTCCATAACTTTATGTAATTTTATACCTATAATTTTTAATTTTTAATTTTTAATTTTATATCCTAAATTTTTTATTTTTATTTTTTCATATTTTCCTCTAAATTTGTGTTCTTATACCTCTAGCTCTAAGATTTTTTATTGTTAAATTTTTACATTTAAATAGAATCCTGTAAAAAAATTGGTACTATAAATTTCACCCCCTCAATTAAGATCCTGTATCCACCACTGTCCATAATTACCATATACTATCACTGCATGTAGCAAATGTAATATCATCAAGATTTTTATTTTTATTTTTTTCCCTAAGATGGACAATTTCATGAATGTGAAGGACTAGGGTCATGGAGGAATTTTTGTAGTAAAAACAAAAGAGGCAAAGAAAATGATAAACATATATATATATATATATAAACTTCTTTTCACAATTTATTTTTACACAAGGAAAACAGGTAACTAATAATAAGGCAATACCCATAAAAGGAAAATTTTTAAAAAAAAAAAGAAAAGAAAATAATAATAATAATAAAACTATATTATTCTTTTTCTAGCCAAGAAAGTCTATATACCATAAATAAATAGCAAAACTATATAATTATTAAGTCAATTTCCATAGCTATCAAAATAAAAATAAATAAATAAATAAATATCATGCAAGTATATATATAGATAATAAAAAAGAAAGAAACAGAGAGTGACCCACACTTATTTTTTTTTTTTTCTTTCTATTTTTCTTCTTCTTTCTCTCTCTCTTCCAAAAGGGTATGAATGATAAGTTTAGTACTGTGGAAAACCTAATAGGTAGCAATAGCAATTAAGCACCTATTTCTGATAAAAAGAAACAAGAACTTGCCCTAAACAACAAGGAGAGATAAGGAGAAGCATACAGCTATATAGAAGCTAGTAATAAAGATTAGATGGGGAGAGGGAGGGTAGAGCTGAAAAGAATAGAAAATAAAATAAATCGACAAGTAACATTTGCAAAGAGAAGAAATGGTTTGCTCAAGAAAGCTTATGAACTTTCTGTTCTTTGTGATGCTGAGGTTGCTCTTATCATTTTCTCTAATCGTGGCAAGCTCTATGAGTTCTGTAGCACTTCTAGGTATGCAAATTTCGATTTCTTGATTAATAATTTCTTTGCTTTTCTTGATTTCTTGATCTTTAATTTCTTATTTGTTGTCTATTTTCTTGGTTAAGCGATCTATTTATAAGAGATCTGAGTAATAATTAAGAATAAATTAATTAACCCCTTAATTTGTTTTTATATATTTTTCAAGAAAAGATTAATATTTTCTTTTTTCTGTTTTCTAATTGCAAAAGTAATTTGTCTAAAGTAAAATTTCCAAGTTTCTTGAATTCTTGAGTTTTTTTTTAAAAATTCATATATGGACTTTAAAACAAGTGAAACATTTTCTTGATAAAAAATTAAATTCCATAAAATCCAAATATGCTTGTTGCCTTTATTATATTTCTCATAAAAAAAATAAAAAATAAAAAAAAAATAAAAAAGAAAAAGGGTATTCTTTGATACGTCCCTAAACTCTAAAGCTGCAAACTTTTCTCTGGGCTGGGAGTTGACAGTTAATGCATGAAATGAAATATATCATATTAATTAATATTTTCATTTTCATCCTGTTATGAGTGTTTCTTTTTTTCTTTTGCAAAACTCAATATGACTGAAAGAATACTTCCATGATCTTGTGATTTGATTTGAATGAACATTATTAGAGAAAGGTCAAGAAATAATATATATATATATATATATATATATATATATATATATATATATATATATATATATATATATATATATATATTATGTATATT
>CATKHJ010831307.1:0-13772 GCA_949750685.1 Vernicia montana
TTAATAAAAATTAATTTCTTAAATATAATATTTTACAATATAATACTAATAATTTTTTAAATATAATACTCCTAATAAAAATTAATTTCTTAAATATAATATTTTTCTTAAATATAATATTTCACAATATAATTCTAATAATTTTTTAAATATAATACTCCTAATAAAAATTAATTTCTTAAATATATTATTGTACAATATAATTCTAATAATTTCTTAAATATAATACTCCTAACAAAAATTAATTTCTTAAATAAATTAATTTCTTAAACATAATTAACAAATAATAAACAAATCAAAATTAAAAAAAATAAAAAATAGAAAATGCATATTGGGAGAGAGAACCAAAGGAAGGAGAAAGAGAAAGAAGGGTATTTTGGAAAGTAATAGTTATTATTTTTTATTTTATTTTTAATTTTTTTAATGGAAAAGTGAAAAAATTTGGACGGAAGGATCAAAATGTTTGACGGAATAAAAATGTAAGAATGCAATCGTTAGTTTCTCAAAATATAGGGATTTTAGTGTTACTTTCGCTAAAACCTAATGACTAAATAGTAATTTATCATTTTTTTTAATTAGGGGTGTAATCGAGCCGAGCCGAGCCGAGCTTTAACTTGTTCAAGCTTGGCTCGATATTTTTTTTCCGAGCTCGAGCTTTTAATCGAGCTTGAAAATCATGTTCAAACTTGACTCGTTCAAGCTCGAGCTCAACTCGAGCTCAGCTCGTTAATAAATTACAATCGAGCTTTTCGAGCTCGTCTCGTTAATAAATTACAATCGAACTAAGTTCGAACTCGAGTTCGATTCGTTTTAAAACTCGTTTATAATTTATCAAAATATTCAACTTCCAAAATATTATTTTTAATAAAATAACTATAACAAAAATACTTAAAACTAACATAAAAGCAAAATCATCCAATTAGTGAAAAAAAAAATCTAATTATAAAATTGAGTATCATATGTATTACAAAGATATTAATTAATAAAAAAATATTTTTAAAGGTTAGAATATTAGATTATATAATAAGAAAATATTAGATTATCTTAATTAGGAAAATATATATTATAGTCAAATTGAATTATCAAAAAATTTATAGAAATATTAAAATATATTTTTTGAAATGTCAATATTATTAAGTTAATAATAATAATAATAATAATAATCAAGCTGTTCACGAGCCTACTAATCGAGCTTTTTGCGAGCACGTTCACAAGCTAATAATCGAGCTGTTCACGAGTCTAATCGAGCCGAGCTTAACCTTGCTCAAACTCGGCTCGTTTATTCATCGAGCTTTAAAGTAAAGCTCAAGTTTGGCTCGTTTATAAAACGAACCGAACGCAAACGAGTTTTTATCGAGCCGAACACCGAGCCGCTCACAAACGGCTTGGCTCATTTACACCCCTAATTATAAATTATATACACAACATTTTACTTATCTCTTCCCTCGCTAAACCTTATTCCTCATCTAAAATATATACTACAACAAATAGTAAAATTAGCCGCAAATTTTTTTTACAATAAAGTCATTTTACCAATAAAAAAAATCATTTTGCTCATGTATATTAGTTTTTAATAGGGCTGCATGAAAATTAACTAAACTAACCAAATCAAATTGATCTAATTTCAAATCAAAAACCATAGTTTAGTTTATTTTATGATTGGTTATGGTTTTAAAATTTTTATAAACCGAATTTTTTATTTGATTTTGGTTTAGGAAAATGAAAATCCAATAAAACCAAACCGAACCAATAATATAATAAAACTACGTATTTTTTAGATATGTACTTTACTAATATGCAAATTATTTTTTAAATTTTTTAAAAGTTAAAGATATCTATTGAATTTCTATATTTTAGAGGATTTTTATATTGTTATTTTAATTCCTACTAACTTCTTGAGGAATATTTCATTATAATTTATTATTATTATGCTATAAAATTTCAAGTACACAATATGAAATTTGTCATTTTTTTTAATAGTATTGGTAAGGTTGATTGTCATCTAATAATATAATTTTATTTTAATGTTTGTTAAATTTCTATGATCTCTTCAATTTTTTATTTTATTTATTTTTTACTTTTGTCAAACCGACCAAACTAAATTCAAATAGTTTTAGTTTGGATTTTTTTTAGTATTACTTAGTTTAGTTAATAGTTGAAGTATTTAAAAACTGATTTCATTGGTTTAGTTAAAAATATTTACTTTAAACGATCAAACCGAACCATGAACATTCCTAATTTTTAATAGCTATATAAAAAGTTACTGCAAAAATATTGAAATACAAAATATTTTTTATGCTTTTTTTTTTAATATTGGAAAATAGAGATTATTCATTAATTTTCATACATTGTATTTTTTTTATATTAAATAATTATAAATCATATAAATTGTTTGCAAAAAGAAATTATCGCTATTGATAATTTTTTTAGCAATGAACTAAATTTTGATGCAACTTAACAACATGCGTGATATAATAACTTATTTTTGCTGCCATAAACTTATAGTAAATTTTTTTATACTTTTAGTAGTATAATTTTATACTTCTAATTCTAATATTTCTTGTAATGATACCTAAATAAAATGTTTATAAATCATAAGTTATATATAATTTAATGCCTGAAATTTGGGAAGTTTGTCACACACTCTATCAAATTTAATTACAATTAAAACCGATATAAAGGATTTTGTATATAATTGATAAAACTAATAAAAATATAACCTATACAAACATGAAATTTTGATTAAAGTTATAACTTGCATTTTTTTATTTTTTTATTATTTTATTTTTGCTATTAGCTTGTTATTTCGTATTTAGGGAAGGATAGATTAATGGTAAATGATCTCATCTTTACAATTAAAGTAAGACAATAATTAGGCACATTATTGCTTTCTTTTTCTTAATCTTTGTAGGATTAATAAGATATTTTAATGCATTGATAGAGAAATAGAATAAGTGAAAAATCATTATCATTATCCTTAATAATTAGTTGACCTAGCTCTCTCATTTTGAGGCTGAATATCCATTGCTATTAATTGTTCCAACTAATTATTGGTCTCCCAATTAAATTCCTAAAAGTAACATTTAGAAGTTTACTATAATTATTACATCTAAGTCAATCATCAATAAGTCATTCGAGATTTAATATATTTTTTTTCTTTTAAATAACAATATATATATATATATATATATATATATATATATATATATATATATTGATGATTGACTTTTATATATATATATATATCTATAAGGCGGAGTGATGGAGCTAGGAGAAGGCACCAGTGTGTGTATATATATATATATACACTTTATTTTATCCTAATAAAATAAAGAGTAAATTAGTCTCTGAAATTTACCTTAATTAACTAATTCATTCATGTTTTTTGAAAAATTAACTAATTAATTTTTCAGTTTTGATTTCGTGACTTCCATCAGACTATTTAGTCTTTTCGTCTATTTTTTGTATTAAATTTATGAAAAAATAACTAAAATGCCTTTGTATATATAATAAATATAATTTTAATTTTATTATTTAAAAATAAAAAAATTCAAATTAATAAAAGTAAATAATATTTATATAATAATTATATTTAATATCATCAAATTATAAAACTATTTATTATTATATAATTATATAATAAAAAATATTTATATTAATAAAATTAAATGATTATATAATTTTATTAATTTGAATTTTTTATTTTTTTAAAATAATAAAATTAAAATTATATTTATTATATATACAAAGGCATTTTAGTTATTTTTTCATAAATTTAACAGAAAAAGTATAAAAAATGGACGGAATGACTAAATAGTCTGACAGAATCAAAACTGAGGAACTAATTAGTTAGTTTTTCAAAAAATAAAGACGAGTTAATTAATTAGATCAAATCTCAGGAACTAAATAATAATTTGCCCTAAAATAAATAATTTTTCTTCAATTTTTATAAATGAAAGGGAGATGAATAATATAATATTTATTCATATCAAAACTCAGTCAATACATTTCCAATTAATTGAATGTGATTACGGGCTTTTTTATGTTGTATAAATCTGTTTTTTTACTTTTGATAATAAGTAAATTTTCAATTTGTTACTTAAATTGTTTTAAGGTTATTTAGTTGGTGTGAGTCTTACTTAATCTAATATTTAACTATTTATTAAAATCAAATAATAATTTGAGCTTCATAAAATTAGTGTGAGCTTAACTAATTAAATCTTTAATGTTAAATTTAAAAGTAATATGTTTTACATGTTAAAAATTAACTCATTTAAATTAAATGACTAGTTTAACAGATTATCAATTATCTTATCTAATAATTAAGATTAAAAATAAATAATTTATCGATTATAAATTTAGATTTATCTATAAATTAAGAGCAGATGAACTCTTAATTTTGATCAAATATATATATATTTTTTAGTATATATATATATATATATTGTCTTGCTACAAGTTGACTTTTTAATTGTAGGTGAACATAAATTTCTGAATTTGCGTGCAATTCACAACCATTAAAGCTTGACTACAACTTTGATCATTTGGCCCAACCTTGACTAGTAGCAAGAAAATTCAACATCTAGAAGCAGAGTTTTACCTAACAATTACACCAATATTAATATTAATTGATCAAACAAAGTCAAGCTATGAAACTCTAAGTTGCCAAGTCCAACCTAAATTCTCTAATTGGAGGATAAGTATCATGTACAATTGGCTTGCCTTTGGCTTTTTTCTTTGACATATAAATAAGTCTACAATAGTAAAAAGTTGCTGGGCCTATCTACAAAAATTATTTTTATTGATCATAAATAATTGTTTGATTTTTGTAACCGATACCCTAATTAAAGGCAATAGTTAAAAAATAAAAATTTAGACAAGATTAAATAAATAAATTCAAAAATAAATTAAATGAATAAAAAGTGAAAATTCTGACATATCACTTGAAATGATAATGATTATAATGAAATACAATTTTATTAAATCTTTATTTTTTTCTCATCCAACTCATTTTATATTAATTTATTTATCTTTATATAAAATAATTATTTTATAATTATATTATTTGAAATAACTGTTTTTAATCAGTACACTTAGAACACTAGTTAAAAAAATCGATTTAGAATGTTGATATGCTATCCTTGAGAGGAATTATAATTATTTAACCCACAATATTTGATAGATTTAGAATGTTCATATGCTATCCTTGAGAGGAATTTTCTTAAATTTTACTAACCACATATATATGATATTCAATAATTTGAATTTCAAGTATCCATTAAGATAATCCTAATGATTATCAGTTTGGTTAGTGAGAAAATTTGCTAATCTTCTTATAAATTTGAGTTTGATTTTTAGAGTTAATACTCAAAATATAACTTTTGAATGCATAAGCCAATGTAGGGTATAGTTTTGAACTCATCTAGATCATAGGAGGCTTAATTAATATAAATTAATGAATAAATTGACTTCAGAATACCCTTAATTGATTCAATAAAAAAAATTATATCAAATTAAAATCAATTACTTCAGTCAAATACAGAATTGAGTCATGCATGTCAAACTTGATCTCCTAATGAATTTTAAAAAAAGAAAATCAAAAAAGAGGGAGAAAAAGGAAGGTAAGTAGCTTATTATTTATTAATTAATTAACACTAATTTTGTTTGTGGATATTAAATTATCTATCAATTTCTTTTTGAAAAAGGATTGATTCGAATTTCTAGTACTAAAAATTCTTTGAAAATTAGTTTATGATCTTTGAAGCAGATTTTAAAAAAAAAAAAAAATACAACTTTTCTTTCTTTCTTTCTTTTTTTGGTAAAATACTTCTTTTAATAGTTAATAACTAATAAGAGTATAAACATATGTTGAACCAACAAGAAATTTATTTTTTTATTTTCTATTTATAGTGAATAGGAAAAGAAAAAATTATTTTAAATTTTGATTCGACTTTGTATTTTTGAATATTACGAATTAAAACCACTTATGCTAAATTTTCTCCTCTCCAGTTCTAAAAGTAAAGAATAAAATTAATAAAAAAAAATGCTTCTCTAATTCTAAGAGAAATGTCTCTCACGAATAAAACTAAAATTAAAATGTCATTAGTTCACACAAGTAAATTTGAGTTTTATTTTCAATCATAATAGTCCATCATCTTTTCATATCACCACCAACCACTCACTGGGTTTTCTTTTGGTTTTTCTTAAAGGTACCAATGGCCAAAATGATTGATATGGATACCATGAACACCCTCCTTAAAAAGCAAGAGGAAAGGTTTCAAGCTATTCTTACCTCCGCTCTGATGCACAACAAGTTCAAATTGAAGAACAACAAAAATCCATCATTGAGAAAGTTCGGACTATGATTAGCCAGACCATCCTTAATCCGGCTAACCCAAACCCAGTTTTGGACCAGACCAAATTTGAAAAAAAATATTTTCTAAATTTATTTTTCTTAAAAAAAAATAAAAATATTGTTGGTGATCCTTCCCAACCCAAAACTCATAATTATATCTAAATTTGATAAACAAGGTTGAGTTAATTTGATGTGTAACTCAACATACTCCTAATATAAAATGCCTTCATCTCCTAAATTATAAAAAGTTATCACTAATTTGGTAAGAGTGTTATAAAGGAAGACTACCATTTATTGTGTAACCTATAATATTATTTCGATCCATTAAACATTACTAATATAAAAAAAAAATAGAAAATGACTTGACTTGAATTTACAACAAAAATAAATAAATAAAATACACTCCAAGTGTCTTGAATTGAAATAACCAAAAGTTTAACCCATTTGCCACCTCTACTATTGATCAATTGATGTGATTGGTTGATAATTTATATATGGTGGTGAATTATACTATTAGATATATATTTATATAATTCCAAATTTTAATCCTTTTAGCAATTTTTTTAGTAAAATTTTATGGAAATCATAGGCATAAATAGGACTAGAAAATTATCTAATAGTTTTTTTTTATATATATATTGAGAATTTTTAAAATAAAAGAAGGTTTTTAGATTTTGATATTTTAGCTTATGTTATAATATAAATATTTGATTACTTAACTATCAGATGAATTGCATATAAATTTGTTCATCTCATAGATTGTTTCGGGTTCGAGTCTGTCTTGTCAAGCTAGATATTTTTTTGTTGAGTCCAAATTCGGTCGGACTCAACTAATCAGATTTAAACCTCTGTCCAAACCCAAATTTATTTTAAATATATATTTTCAAACCCGGTCTAACTTGATCCACAATCCAATAATTTTTTCCTTACATAAAAGAACATTGGCAAATTAAAAAGAAAAAAAATAATATATTAAATATAAAAAAAATTGTGGAAAACATTTGAAAATAAATATATTTTAACATAAATTTAGTAAAATTACTCAAGTGGTTTATTCACCAAAATAGATTTGAAACTTAAAAATTATAAGTTTTAATCATAATATTTAATTTTTTAATATATATATATATATATATTGTTAAGAAATATAGGGTTATTTTATTTTATTGTTTATTAAGGGTAAAATAGTTTTTTCAGTTTTCTTGGTTTAGCCTATATATAGTCCCTTTATATTTAGGTTAAATCACTCTTTTGTATTCCTTCTTTATTATGTTTTATCAATGAAATCTTAGTCTCTTCTTTTCTGATTTTGTATTTCTCTTTTATCTTTTTGAATTGTTTAACATGATATCAGAGCTGAGTTTAATGGGATAAGGTTTAATCTCAAACATAGTTTTCGCGGATCCAGCTTTCACACATTCCCTAACTATATCATAGCTGAGTTTTATGGGACAAGGTTTAATCTCAAAAAATCAAAAAAAAAAAAAAATGGACGATTTCTGGTTATTTTGGAATGGTGATTTTGTTTTCTAGTTGTATTACGTTCTTGAAGTGACGATTTCTGTTTGGTTTTAGAGTGACGATTTTCAATATGGTTGTTTGGTATTTCATTTTCGCTTCAGTCTGCAATCTGGTATTTAATTTTTCTATTTTTTGTATTATGGTTGTTTTCTTTGTTGATTTTGATTATAGCTACTGAACGAGATGATTCGCTTCAGTCTGTGAGTGTGAGGTTGGATGAAAAGAATTATTCGTATTGGAGTTATGTGATGAGAAATTTTCTGAAGGGTAAAATGTTGTAGGGATATGTTAGTGGAACTTCTGTGATACCTAAAGATACTACTGTTGAGAGTTATACTGC
The DNA here is from genome assembly GCA_949750685.1 of Vernicia montana. Classification (NCBI taxonomy): domain Eukaryota; kingdom Viridiplantae; phylum Streptophyta; class Magnoliopsida; order Malpighiales; family Euphorbiaceae; genus Vernicia; species Vernicia montana. The sequence goes on from CATKHJ010831307.1 coordinate 8,217, forward strand.
TTTGATAGATGCTTGGGAAGCAAACAATGCAAAAATTATTACTTGGATCAACAATTCTGTTGAGCATTCCATACGTATACAGTTAGCGAAATATGAGACAGCAAAGGAGGTTTGGGATCATCTGCAAAGGTTGTTCACTCAATCAAATTTTGCAAAGCAGTATCAACTGGAGAATGACGTACAAGCTCTTTACCAGAGGAATATGAGTATTCAGGATTTTTTTCTGCTATGACAGATCTATAGGATCAATTGGCTCTGATAGAATCTACAAAATTAAAGGCATGTGGTGCCTATATTGCTCGTAGAGAACAACAACGGTTGGTATAGTTTTTAATGCCTCTTCACAGTGATTTTGAAGGACTTCGAGATTTAATTTTGCATCGTTCTCCACTTCCTTCTGTTGACTCAGTTGTCAGTGAGTTATTGGCTGAAGAAATACGTCTTAAGTCTTATTCTGAAAAGGGAATTCTTTCTACTTCTAATCCTTCTGTGTTAGCAGTATCATCCAGGCCACACACTAATAATCAAAATAAGACTTACACAAGGGTTTCCTTTGATGAATGCAGTTTCTGTAAGTAGAAAGGTCATTGGAAGGCTCAACGTCTTAAGTTGAGACAGCAGAATCAATCGTAGCATAATCAATCGCAACAGCAATCTCAAGCTTGGAAGCCTGGCAACCAGTCACAATCTAATGCTTATAGACCACCTCAGGGTTACAGACCACCACAGTCTAATACTGCAGCAGTAGTTTCATCAGGTCCCTTCACCGATCTTAGTACTCTGGCTGAGCAATTTCAAATGTTTCTCTCCTTACAACCACAAGCTATGTCAGCTTCTTCTTCCGTAGGTCAGTTGCCTCATAGTTCTTCAGGTATGTCACATTCTTTATGGGTTTTGGATTATGGTGCTTCACATCATATGTCTCCAGATTCTTCATCTTTTGCTTCTGTCTCTTTCATCTTCTATTCCTTTCATGACTGCTGATGGCACTCCTATGCCTTTAACAGGTGTTGGTTCTATTGTCACACCTCACTTGTCTCTCCCTAATGTTTATCATATTTTGAAACTAAAATTAAATCTTTCTTCTGTTAGTCAATTATGTGATTTTGGTAATTTAGTCACCTTTTTTTCCTCTTCTTGTTATGGGCAAGATCTGCAGTCTCAGAAGCTGATTGGGACAGGCCGTAGGCAGGGGGGACTACATATTTTGGATGAGTTAAAAGTGTCAGTTACTGCTGCTACTAATGTTGATTTGTCTTCTTTCATTTGAGTCCTTTTTCTTCTCGTTTTTATTTATGGCATTCTCGTCTAGGTCATGTTTCGTTTTCTCATTTGAGATTTTTAGCATCCACAGGGGTATTAGGAAATTTGCAAACTTGTGATATTTCTGATTGTAATGGATGTAAACTGGCAAAGTTTACAGCTTTACTTTTTAATCAAAGTATTTTTGTTTCTTCTTCTCCATTTGATTTGATTCATTCTGATGTATGAGGACCTTCTCCTGTTGCCACAAAAGGAGGGTCTCAATATTATGTTTTCTTTATTGATGATTATACTCGTTATTGTTGGGTTTATTTAATGAAACATCATTCTTAATTCTTTGAGATATACACAGCCTTTCGAGCTCTTGTCAAAACTCAACATTCTGCTGTTATCAAATGTTTTAGGTGTGATTTGGGTGGGGAGTACACTTCTAATAAATTTTGTGAATTGCTTGCCTTAGATAGAACTATTCACCAAACTTCTTGTACAGATACTCTTGAGCAAAATGGTGTTGCTGAAAGAAAACATAGACACATTGTTGAAACTGCTCGTTCTCTCTTGTTATCTACTTCTGTTCCTAGTGAGTTTTGGGGTGAAGTTATTCTTACTGCTGTAGGTTTGATTAATACAATTCCATCTTCTCATATTTTAGGTTTTTCTCCTTTTGAAAAATTGTATAGGTATGCCCCTGATTATTCTTACTTTAGAGTTTTTGGTTATACTTGTTTCGTTCTTCGTCCTCATGTTGAACGCAGCAAATTGTCCTCTCGATATGCTCTTTGTGTCTTTTTTTGTTATATTGAAGGTAAAAAGGGGTATCATTATTTGATCCAATAACTCAGAAACTTTATGTGTCTCATCATGTTGTTTTTCTCGAGCATATACCTTTCTTTTCTATTCCATCCACTAGTCATAGCTTGACTAGATCTGATCTTTCGTATAGATCTTTTTTCTGAAAATTATGATAGTTTGTCATCTCAGGTTCCTAGTACTGACTATTATGCAGGTACTAACACTTTACTCTCCGGCACGCCTGAAGCTCCCTCTTCTCCTATGGTCCCTCAAGCTCCATCTGAGATTGTAGATCCACCTCTACGTCAATCCATATGTATTCGTAAGTCCACAAAGTTACCGAATTTTATTTATTCTTGTTATTCTTCATCTTTTACTTCTTTTTTAGCTTCTATTCATTTTCTCTCTAAGCCCTCTTCCTATAAAGAAGCAATTCTTGATCCTCTTTGGCAGCAAGCTATGGATGAGGAACCTTCTACTTTGCATAAGACAAGTACTTGGGATTTGGTTCTTCTACCTAATAGTAAGAGTATTGTTGGTTGTCGTTGGGTGTATAAGCTCAAGACTGATTCTGATGGATCTATTGAGTGATACAAAGCTAGGTTGGTTGCAAAAGGGTATTCTTAATAGTATGGTATGGATTATGAGGAGACATTTGCTCCTATTGCAAAAATGACTACTATTCGTAATCTTATTGCAGTAGCTTTAGTTCGTCAGTAGCATATCTCTCAACTTGATGTTAAAAATGCCTTCTTGAATGGAGATCTTCAAGAAGAAGTTTATATGGTGCCCCCTCCTGGTGTTTCACATGATTCTGGGTATGTTTGCAAGCTCAAGAAAGCGTTATATGGTCTCAAACAAGCACCTTGTTCTTGGTTTGAAAATTTTTTTGTTGTGATCTCTTCCCTTGGATTTGCTTCTAGTACTCATGATTTTGCTCTTTTTGTTAAGTGCACTGATGCAGGTCGTATCATTATGTCTTTATATGTTGATGACATGATTATTATTAGTGATAATATTAATGGTATTTCAGTTTTGAAGACAAAGTTAGCTAGACAGTTTGAAATGAAGGATTTGGGTTCTCTACGATATTTCTTGGGTATTGAGGTAGCTCACTCACCCAGAGGTTATCTTCTTTCTCAGTCGAAATATGTTACAGATATTCTTGAGTGTGCTATACTTACTGATAATAAGACTATAGATACTCCCATTGAGGTAAACACAAAGTATTATCCTTATGATGGTTTACCTTTGTCAGATCCTACTTTATACCGTACTGTTGTTGGAAGCTTGGTATATCTCACTATTACTCGTCCAGATATTGCATATGTTGTTCATGTTGTTAGTTAATTTGTTGCTTCTCCTACAATTCATTAAGTAGTTGTTCTTCGTATTTTGAGGTATCTTCGAGGTACAGTTTTTCAGAGTCTTTTACTTCCATTTACCTTTTCCTTAGAGCTGCGTGCATACTCTGATGTTGATCATAGCAATGATCCCACATATCGCAAATCTGTTACAGGTTTCTATATCTTTTCGGGTGATTCTCTCATTTCTTGGAAGAGTAAGAAACAATCTGTTATTTCTCAATCTTCCACTGAAGCAGAATATCGTGCTATGGCATCTACTATCAAAGAGATTGTTTGGTTACGTTGGTTACTTGCAGATATGGGAGTTTCTCTTTCTCATCCCACTCCTATGTATTGTGACAATAAGAGTATTATTCAGATTTCTCACAACTTAGTCTTTTATGAACGAACTAAGCACATTGAAATTGATTGTCACTTTACTCATCATCATCTGAAGCATGACACCATTACTTTGCCCTTTATTTTTTCTTCTTTGTAGATTGCAGATTTCTTTACCAAGTTACATTCTATTTCCCATTTTTGTTTTCTCGTTGGCAAACTCTCGATGCTTACAGCTGCCTCATCGTTAGTTTGAGCGAAAATGTTAAGAAATATAGGGTTATTTTATTTTATTGTTTATTAAGGGTAGAATAGTCTTTTCAGTTTTCTTGGTTTAGTTTATATATAGTCTATTTATATTTAGGTTAAATCACTCTTTTGTATTCCTTCTTTATTATGTATTATTAATGAAACATTAACCTCTTCTTTTCTGATTTTATATTTCTCTTTTATCTTTTTGAATTGTTTAATATATATATATTGGGTCGGGCCAAGTTGAACTTCATAAAGCAAATAACAATCCATACCCAAAAATATTCGAGCTTATTTTGAGTTCGGACCAAGTCGGACTTTGAAAGAAAAATATTTTATATATGCCTATATTTTTAATTAGATGTGTCAGATGGACTGGACCGTACAGGACCCCAATTCCATGATTAGGTCTTATCCACACATAGATAATTGAGGAAATTACATGATATGTCCTTTTTTTTTTAAAAAATATCATTTTTGTCGTCAATTTTTTTTAAAAACATTTTTAAGCACTTTTTATTTCTTTTGTACGATTTTATTATTTTTTTTTCTAAAGCATTTCTCTGTTGGTTCGCGAACAAAACTACATACTCCACTGTCTCTCTCGCCAGCGTCGCAACTCAACTTTTTCTAATGATAATCTCTTGTTTGCAACCTCTATGCAAAGTACCCAGTTCTCTAGTCCCTGTTTCCTTTATGGGTTCTTCCTCTTTGGCAAAATCCCCAGAAAAACTTGAAGATTGAGAGCAAAAATGGAGGCAGTCGATGTGGAGAGGAAAGACGAAGTTCTAAGATCACAAATAGCAATTTGCTGCGCCAAATATGCTATTCTGCTTTATTGGCTGCAATCATCCCAAATCGCCATTTCAAGACCACAAGAAACAATCAAGATGAGGTGAAATTTATACTCATCTCTCTCGATTGAATTGATTTTTTTTTTTTTTTTTTTTGCTTTAATTCTAAATTCTTATGTCCTTTTCTAATATCCTTTTGTTGTTGTCTTTCAAGTCTACTTCAAATTGATTACTCTAGAAATTGGAAAATGAATGCCTCAATCTGACTCTGTAATTGCTAGCTATTGTTCCTTTTAGGTTTTTGATGAATTCTAGTGAATTTTGGTCTGATTCGGGTAGTGATCGCTTGGATGAGAGTAAACTTAGTGATTTTGATGTTAGAAATGAATTGGATTTTGTGGAAAATATGAAAATTGAAGTGGGTTTTGATGGCATTGGAGAAATTGAAGGTAAGGACAGGAAAGATGGGAAATTTGAGTGTCGTGAGGGTGGTTTTGGTGCCATTTTTAAAGAATGCTTCTTATTAACGATTAATTGAGTTTAGATGCTATTTTTTATTTAAGAAATGAGTTTTTGTCATTTGAAATCGTTTTCTAGCTACAATTTTAGATTTTTGATGCTATATTTTCTTAGATTTAGTTTTGTTTAGATATTTTTTAGTTTTGATATCTTAGATTGGTTGAGACATTGTAATTTTTAAAGTTATTGTTTTGTAACCGACAGGAAGTACTTTAGAGCAGTTGCTAAGCTTTCTTGAATTGACTTAGTTT
>CATKHJ010831484.1:0-11496 GCA_949750685.1 Vernicia montana
TGGGTTGGGGGGGGGGGGGGGGGGGGGGGGGGGGGGGGGGGGGGGGGGGGGGCAAGTAAAGAGAAGTCCAAAATCAAAACACCTCCAACAAATCTTAACAAGACATTGCTCTATGAAGAAGGCCCACCAAACTTAGGCCCAAGCAGAAGATTTTTCAATCATAATAGTGAGAAATCTTCCCTTTTGCTCTTCGGCTTCGGCAAGCCTCCACCACTAAGAAATTTGTCCAGCAAGATAGAACACTGTAGCTGATGTCATTCATCACCCACGTGAGCACGCAAATGTTAGGGAATGCGTGCTCCTAGGTGGCTCGCCCCATCCCTGACATCCCCTCTCTACTCATCACTCACAAACTACAAATGACTGGATACACAGTCTTTACCGCTAGATAACTGGCTACAAACTTGTCCCCGTCACATTCTTGGCAGAACATACCTCTCTGCCCTCAAGATCATTGCCACCCACTCATAAATGCTCATGCAAATATAAGAGAAGAACCTGTCATATACTCGGGTAGATTGAACTCTAAACCCTCTCACCTTATTTCTCTCTCTAAAAGGTATTCAAGCCATAAAGAATGAAAATCTCCTTCTCTTCGGCTAACATTCTATATCAAAACTGACTTTAGTATCAGAGGGTCTGTGCCAGGCACAAGGCCTAGCACCTTTGACTATGTTTATTCATCTTGCAGGCCCATCAATTCAAGCATGTACGAGAAATTCCAGTCCATATTCATCTTTCTTGATATGAGACCGATCAATATATATATACACACTATAAATTGGATCAGATATGTCTGAAATTCAAATTGTGAGGCTCGATTTTTTCTAAAAAAATAAATAAATATTCTTTAATTAATAAAATAGAATAATACATTATGAAACGTTACAATATTATAATTTCTCAAAACTAATATCAATTATCAAAACAAATAAGAAATACAAATAATAATAACAATAATCTTGACTTGAAAGATTGAATCGTATTCGATAACAAATAATAGCCACTTTTCAATTATTTTAATATTTTTTTTTTGCGAATTCGATATGGACACCAATAAACATAGATTTGATGCAAAAAAATAAGATTTGTAATTTTAGTTGAACTATTATCCAAATAATAAATAAAAAAATCTACCATAAAAGGTATAAAAAAAAAACAAATAAATAAACCACAAAAATAGAAATAAACATACAAAAAAATATATATATAGAATGAAAAATATAAGTGAATGGTCTCCACTTACGGCGAGGCCCGAAAGTTTAAGTTAAGTTTTAAATGAATTTAAATTAGGTTGAGTTTTATCAAATATTTTGAAATTGAATTAAATTTGAGTTGAGATTGAATTAGGATAAATTTAGTTGGGAATCAATTTGAACCAGTTCAAATATATACATTATACATATTTTGATATTTCTATAATAAAATTATATTAAATATTTTCAAACCATTTATTCATTTTGTTTTTGTGTAGTAATTGTACACTTGTACTAAAATGAGCTCTTATAATAATAATTTCAAATTACTAATTCATTTTGTTTTTCTATAGTAGTTGTACTAAAATGAGGTTTTATAATAATAATTTCAAACAACTTATTCATTTTGTTTTTCCGTAGTTGTTGTACTAAAATGCTCTTACAATAATAATTTATAGTGTATTTATTCATTTTTTTTTTATTTCTTTAGATCATTTTATTTTATTGTTATAATTGTATTAATATATAAGATTATTAAAAAATCATTATATATATATATATATATATATATATATATATATATAATAGATTATAAATAAAGAGTTTTAAAAAATTGTGTAAATGAATTAGGTCTCATGTGGGGTTGAGTTTCATAAAAGCGTTTTTCAATAAAAAAAAATTTTATATTATTTTTAAAATTGTTTTTTTTTTTTTAGAAACAGTTAAATTGATATTTTTTCCAGAAGCAGTTTTGAAAAAGTAATTTATAAAAAGTAAAAAAAAATCAATCAATTAAATTAAAAAAAAATTAAAAGCATTTTTTTAACCCTAATAATAATTTCAAACGTACCATTAGTATGAACTTTGCTTGGAAAATTCATTGTGAATTTTGGGCTGAACTTAATAAAAATAATTTGAACTGAACTTGAATGTGATAACAATCCAATCCAGCCCATTTACAATACTGATCTTACCCAATCCTTGCTGACCCACTTCGCATTGTAGAAATGAAAATTTGTCATCGTTAGTACTTGTTTATAGCAACCAAGCTAAAGGCTCTAAGCAAGTAAATTTTAGTTTTTTTTAATCAATTATGAATTAAATTTATTTATTTATATTATTTAATATCTTAAAAAGAGGAAATTAAATTGTCACATCAATTCATTTTTTAAGATACACATTTTTAATACAAGACAAAAAATAGTGATACCAAATAGCCCTAAATTTTGATTTGAGGCCAAGTGACTTTTATCATTAACTTTTTCTTTTCTTTTTTAAAATTGTGGCTTAGGGGGCTGCTATTGACTTAGAGGAGGCATATTATCAACTTATGGAGGGGACAAGGAGAGTATATATATATATATATATATATATATATATATATATATATCCTTAATTTTTAATTGGACTCCCCAAACTTCATAAAATTACAATTTTATATATTTTAAAAATATATATACATTTAGGGGTGAGCTGTAAAAATCGATTAATCGAACTAAATCAATTTAATTCGATTAAATAAAATGATCATTTTAGTTCGGTTAAAAAATATAAAAATTTTGGTTTTCAGTTTTCAGTTTGGTTAAGAAGTTTTATTTACCAAATTAACCAAATCGAATAATTTACTTATTATTTTTTATTTTTTAGTAAATAAATTAGAAATTTCAATGTGTTAATTAGTTTATATACTTATATTTTTCAATTTTTTTTTATGAATTTATAATTTAATTGATGCACAAATTGATTATATACTTAAATTTATGAAATATTATGATATAATATTTATTTTTAATATTATGTGGCATTATTTCATGCCTTGATTTATTATTATTATTTTTTTATTTTCTTATATAAATAAATTAGAAAATTTCAATGTTATAGGTGATAGACATGACAAAGGGCCGGTTCAAATTGTGAATCGAACTAGAATCAGCTCAAGTCAAACCCAAAATCAGACTGGTTAATGGTTACGGTTCACGAATTAGATCGTCAAACCGGAGGTTTAAGGGCCTGTTAAGAATCACGGGGGTGAAAAAAATAATTGGGACCGGACCAAACCGAACCGTTCGAACCGTATGGAAAAAAAAAAAAAAAAACAAAACATAAGTACAAAGCATTTAAAAAAAGTAAAGAAAAAAAAGAGCCCAAAATATTTAAAATAATTAGTTACTATAAAAAAAAATTACATGGCTGTTGTAAATAGGCTTATTAGCTCAGTATATCAAAGACAATAAGAAGAGATATAAAGTAATAAAGTAAAGAGAGAGAGAGAAAATATGTAAAGAGTAAAAGGGATTCCAAATTCTTGATATTAGATTAACTCTAGCTTCCCTTATATAGAGGAATAGCTAGGGTTTAGTGTATACAATATTACTAAAATAACCCTGTACTATAATCTCTCTAAAATATATACTCAAGAATGTTTAAGTAATATCCACATATAATAATTATCTATAACATATATGAAATTACTACAAAATTCATTGCCACAATTCACATTCATTTTGGTGAATAAGGAGAAGTTGATTGAAATTACAATAATAAATTAGTAATTACTCTTTATATTTTGGTCAAGTTGGTAATTGCCTTCCTCTATTTCTTTCTTTCCTTTATTTTCTTTTCTAATTTCAATATAAAGATACCAGAATTCATTACCAAACATGTACATTATTTTTAGAAGTATTTAATTTCTAGTTAGAGGTAAGTACTCTTCACTTGTAACTTTCATTTTAGAGCTTGATGATCCCTTCTGTGATCCATCCTCAATAATTTCTACATCCACTATAAATGTTGCACATACAGGTCGGTGATCAGAAAATCGAGATTCCCAACGCACGTATGAAAGTTGTTGTATCCCATTTCCATGCCAAAGTATTCTATCACACCTATGAATTTGAACTGTTCAAAATTAATGTGCAAAATATTTTATTTGTTATATAATTTATGCATTAGTTTTCTTTTACACATACCAAGCTGGAGTTCTCCTTTTATTTTTTGCATTTGTAGTCTCCCCAGCATAAGTGTCTGAGTTGTAGGAGTATTTGTATGTAGGTGCAAAATAGATCTTTCCCTCTTTCCATCCCTTGAAAACACGCCCAGCTTCTTTCTCAATCTTAAGCTACCAAATTAAGCACCAAATTATATATATCCAAGCATGCTACAATATGTAAAAATCAATGAAATATAACTTCATAAGCAAGAAAGTCACATGCCTTGAATCCATTTGTAATTAGTTTTGATAAAAAAAATATTAAAAAAGAAATAAATAATTATTGGAGGGTTTAACTTGCATATAAATAATGTAGATAATACTTTTCAATGATGGGTCAATACTACCATATTGAACCATGATTCATCATCTATTTTGACCCATTCTTGAGTTTCACCTGTTCTACCTAAAAGACTAATATTTGTAAATTTGAAAATTTAATAATTGAATAAAATATAGGCTAAAATTTTTTAATTATAAAATTATCTAAAAATCCAATAACTTATTATATTTAGGCTTAAAGATATATTTACCTTCAACTCTGCAATTTGTTTACGGTTATCCATGGCATCAAGTATGCGTGGAATATTGGTTGACAGTTCATTTGGCTAGAAAGTGATTCTACCTACATTGTGAATTCTATTCAATCCAAGTCATTAGATGTCCCTTGGAAATGACATGTTTAATGGATGGAATGCTTAGAGTATATTAGTCACATGACCTTCGTTGTTACTTATGTCTACCGTGAGGCGAATGCAGTTGCTGATGCTCTTACTTCAAAAGCAATTGGTTATAGTTCTTCAAGTTGGTGTCTCTATCCACCCCCTTTTTGTTATCATTTAGTTGAGCATGTATGGGTATGTCCAATTACAATTTTCCTCGTTGATTATTTATTTTCTTTTTTTGTTGAGCGGATTTGCTCAAGGATTGTAATCTGTATATTCTTTTTTCTTTTTAATTAAGAGTTGGGTGAGTTTTTTGATGTTTGATGCTAAAAAGATGTCAGCCTAGTTGGGATGTTCAGGTGCATTTATGAAAACTCTTCCCATCATTTCATTAAAAAAAAAAAACTCTACAATTTGTTACAGTTTTACCCTATATTTTCTTAATATTATTTAAACCCAAGTTCGTAACAATTATACCCTAATGATGAAATGAGTTTACAAGTAAACCTTCTCACAACTCCTAGGTGACAAAAAGGTTGGTGAAATATATTGAAACCTATGGATTCCATACATTAATCCAACATATCTTCTTCTTCTTCTTCATGTCTTGAATCTAAGATTCTCCAACCTTCACAATCACCATAAAACCAAATTTTTATCATGAAGATCTAAAAACTTTGTATAATTAGACTCGTTTTGTCACATTGATTCCTTAAACTCCTTCATCAATCCCATTGGCACGCCCTTTAGTAAGACCCCATTCAATCCCTCATCACTTAACAAAATCAATATAATCCATATATATTTATTTAAATAAATATATAGGAATAAGAAAAATACTCATGTGTAGCTATGAAAGGACTTTCCTTTAAAGTAGAAATAGATCTTTGCGAATAAGTTTAGAGAGCAAAAGAGCAAATGTAAAAAAGTGTCCATTAGAACCCACATTGAGGGAAGTTTCCTTCTCATCCTCAACATGGTATCAGTCATATGTCGCATCGTCTATGGAGGGGACGATATCAATATTGTTTGCAAGAGTTGAGATGGCGAAAAAAGTGGATTTGTTAGGGGGATTTCTTGTTATTAAATTTATTGGCTTTGGTGAGATTGGATATGGACATGGAAGAGTAGTACAAGTGATTAAATTTGGAGTTCCATGGATTTGGATGAAGATAATTGAGGAATAGATCAGAGTTAGATTTTGGGTTCCATGGCTATGTAGGTTTGGAAGTAGAAAGAATGATGGGTGGAGAGTTTTGTAAGAATGAGTTAAGAGAGATAGTGTGTGGAACTCATAGGTTTCAATATTTTAAAGCAATATGTTTGCCATCAAGTATTTTTTTTTATTTTTTTTTGCCAAATGTTTGCCATCAAGTAGAGATAATGCTAACTTGTTGGTTTCTTTTGTCGTCAGGATACAATGCAATAAACTTAGCAAATTATGGTATGATTAGTTAAAAATAATAGTAAAACTACGACAAGTTGCACAATTGCAAATTTGAGGGTAAATATGTATGTTAGTGACGCCGCGTAATAAGCGTTCAATAAATAAATACAAGATTTTGGGTAATTGTAATTTTATTAAAATTTGAATATGCCTCTAAACAATAAATGAGAGGCTTATATATGTTTCAAAACCCTAATTCCACAAAAGGAAACATAATAGAAATAAAAGTAACAAATTACAATTACCAAGAATAAAGTATTCAAAACTAAAAATGGTCAGTTAGTGGCCTAAATGACTGAATTTGGAATTCGAAACGGTCTCATTTAGACTTGACAAGATGGAAATGTCGTAGAGCTCTAAAATCAGTATTTTTCATGTAAAATGGGCTTGTAACTCATCCGAATAAAATGTTATGATAATTTATTCACTACCGATAAAAAGCTCACTATTTAGGCCCTCGTTTGGACTTCTGCTTATTTAGACGGTCTATGAACTCAAGGCTAGCCTCCTCCGCGTCAATTAGGCCACATATTGAGTACAATTTAGATTTTGAATTTAAAATATTAACTTATCATTTTAAGTGAATTTTAGTTTAATTAATTTTTTTTTATAAATAGTTACTAATTAATTAAAATTAAAAAGTTTTGGAAATCTTAATTTTATAGTTGAATGATATTATCAAATACTGTCTAGCCTTTTGACAATGAAGCTGAATTTTTTTTTTTTTGGAAAAATATCATTTTAAATGGTATTAGAAAATACAATTAAGAATTTATCTTGTATATATATAATGAAAGTTTTTTTTTTTTTTTTATATGAATTTATTGAGCAAGGTCTCAGAGACACACCAAGACATCTCAGCTAGACTGACATCCCTATAGCGCCCTCATCAAAATATTATTAAAATAAACCAAAAAGGTACAATGAAGTTATTGATACAATCCCATAGGGCAAAAGGAAATAGATGAAACAATAAAAAAAATTAGTTGAATCTATAGTAGAATTCTTCATTACCATCATAAGAAACAAATGCTAAACAAAAACGAGGAGGAGATGACCACCATAAGCTGCGAGACAAAGACAAAACTTTGACTGAAAGTTGCATCCAACTTGCACGCCACTACCAGGGGACAAACTCGGACCTTGATTTTATAGCGTTGACAAGATACATCGAATCACACTCTAACCAGAGCTTATGCTAACCTAACTTCCATGCTTCCTTTATAACATAAATCACTGCAGCAAGCTCGACCTCAAATGCAAAAAAGACACCCAAAGGGATTGAAAAACATCAATGTACGAAACCTCTAGAATTACGAAAGACTCCACCAGCCCTTGCCCTCTCAGGTGCCCCATTTGTTGCACCATTAGTATTAGCCTTCATCCAACTAGGAGGAGGAGGACGCTAATTGACTTCTACAATCTTGGGCGCTTTTGGAAGGATAATCTTTATTCCAAGTAAATAAAGGATACAAAAATCATCCAATGAGTTCTTAACGGAGCCAACATTGAATAACTCAGCTTCTCGAATACACATCCACATAAGGCGAAAAGTCAAGTTGATAGAAGGTAAGATGTCCTTAAAAGCACATTGGTTTCGGGTATGCCAAATTGCCCAGAAGGCAGATACCATATCTGTATTCCATAAAGCCTTAACTTGAGAGCTGAAAATATTATTTCGAGCAGAAAAAAAAACCTCCAAAGGGGTGCCATTCTTATTGATAGTGACCTCGAATAAATGCTCCAAGGCAGTCCAAATAGAGATCAAAAGGACAATTGATGAAAATATATGAAGGGCTTGCATTTCTCGGTGATGAAGGGTGTTAGAAATACCCATGTGTTCAATCTCAGCTTGGACAGAATCAAGCTCCTGTTTTGCTGCTGAGATATTAGTTTGAAGATGCTCGAAAACATCCTTGTTCCATTTCCTCATAGCAATGCACAAACTTTTAAGCTTAGATTGCAAAGAAATCATTAGATGAGGGAGAGTAGCAAAACTGGCCCATATTGATTTAATAAATTCATGGAACTGAGGATGGGAGGTCCACATAGCATGAAAATAGAAAGGCTTAAAACTAGATGTCGAAGAGCTTATTAGCCTTACTAATAAAGGGTTGTGGTCAAAGCAATGGCACTGGAGAGTTAAGTATTCAATAGTTTGCCAATAAGAAAAGCAAGCGCTAGAGAAAAGAGCACGATCCAGTCTAAGATCAACTCTTGCATTCCCACCATGATTATTAAACTAGGTATATAAGCTTCCCTTGGTGTCAAGACAATCAAGATTACAATCATCACATGCTTCACGAAATTTTGAGGATGACAAACACGTTGGAGGTCTGCCACCTCTTTTTTCATGAGCCCTAACGACTGAGTTAAAGTTGCCTAAAACCATCCAGCAAGTAGGAGCAGTAGAGAAAAGACGTCGCATATCAGCCCATAAAGTACGCCTATTCTATGCTAAGGTTTTGGCATAAACAAAGGTTAAACACATATTTGTCCCCATGTGAGAGATATCGGCAGTGATTTGTTGAGAGCCAACAAAAGTCCAAAAGGGCTGAGGGATATTATCTGTGAAAAACTAGCCATATAGATGGTAATAAAGTGGTATTATACATAATCAAATGCATACCTCGTTGCCGCCAATACAAGAAAGGAATAGAAGCAAAAGTAACTTTTGGTTCAACAATACAAGGAACATCCGGTTTATGTGTTTTATAGTGATCATAAAGAGTTCGAAGGGTGTTCATGTTGCCAACACCCCTACAATTCCAATAAAGAACATGCATAGGTTCAACTTCAGTGGAGCCTGCAAAACTTGCTTTGGTAAAGAAATTCGCATTGAATTAACTTTTCTTGACTTCCGTTGTTTTTACCTTAGCGGTGATTGCCAATTTTTCTCATTTTCAACTTCATCCACCCAGGATGAGAAGGCTAGCTGAAGTTCTCACTGAGTATTTACCATTTTAGAATGATCAATTTGAGAGGATTGGGCTTCCATAAATGCAATTTTATTCTTAATTGAATCGGTAGAAACATGAGGAACCACTGGGGTAGGCTCTACCATGAGATTTTCTACATTATTTTCATGATCAAAATGGTTCATCCCATCCTCATGATAATTTATAGGTGCAAAATAGCTTCTCAGCTCAACTGGATCATTAGACACCAGGGGATAGTCCACACTATCAACATGACCATCATGAGATGGAGACTTTGAAGAGCCAAGAGCCCGATTGTCATCACATTCAATAAAGGAGAAAAAATATGGATTAGAAACCCCCTATAGAAGGGGTAGTAGTCACAATATCATTATTGTGAATTTCACCATCAACAACATTAACTGTGGAATGCAAATTATTACTTGGAGAATGGAGAGTAGTCATGATTGATGCAACAACTTATTTGACAAGGACGTCAGCTGTGGCCTTTCTTTGTCAGGTGTTCTGGCTAACCGATCGACCCCCCTCTTGCTTTATGGGTTCCTTACGTGGTTTCCTGTTATTGCAATAGTTGAATGATGCATAGCCTATGGAGGAGTAAGTGCGATAAAATTTAGGAAGGTTTTCATAAACCAATTCAATCCATAGCTTTGAGCTCATAGTATCAACCCAAATTGTGTGATGGATATGCTCAAATAGATCAATGTCAACCAAAACACAGGCATAATGGCCTAACTCACCCTTTAACGTTGTAATGTCAATACGCAAAGGGACACCTATCTCCGCAAGCAATTGTTTATCCCAAAACTCCCATGGAAGCTTGTAAAATCTTACCCAGACTTGAGCTTTTGTGGATCGCTGCACAGAGGGGTCAAAACCCGACATCCGTTGCTGTAATCGTAAAATGCTAGGCTTGAGTGTGATTGCACCATGAGACCAGACAGTGTTTATAATAGCCTAATATGGTAGAAGGATGTGATAAAACTCACGGCCTAAAGAGATGAGGCGCCATTCCTTGGTAAGGGACCAAATTGAAAAGAGTATAGATTTTAATTTTGTTTGCTTCTATGGACGCTCTCCTTTGGTAAGCATAAGATGGACAATCATGGAGAATTGGCAAACTTTTAGGCGTGATTCATACACTTGCTGTGAAACTCGGACAAAGACATAACCTCCAATGTCCACAGTTGTGGTGGCCAAGGCAGTAGGTATGGCCACCATAGGTTTAGTTTGATTGACAACATAAGCAAAGGAATGATGCTGAGGAGGGTGGTGAATGGCATCATGGATTGTTCGATTGGTTCTAGTTGCAAGAGAGAAGAGCTCGCTATGACTAACATAGTTAGCCTAGGGGTGGGCTGGGGTGTCTCCAGCAGGATTAGGCGCCATCGGCTGGCAGAAAAGAGGAGATGTGACCCGCAATGAGACTTGAGTTATTAATCTAGAAGCTATATATAATATTTATTAAACAATCTGTAACATCCCAGGCATCCCTAGGTCGCCACAGACTTGGAGATAATTTGAAACTAAGTTAGAGGGAGGAATTGAAGGATAAAATATAAGGAAAAGGTTCAAAACCCTAAATCAAGCGTAAGTTTGGACATCGATATGTTAGGCGTGGAACCGACGGACTCCGACTTCGCAATTTTTCCATCGATATTGATTCAAGAGAGATTTATGAAAATATTATTAAATAAGATATTAGAACTCTAAAGATGGTATTAAAATATTAATAGATAGTAATAACATAGTTTAGAACAAAAATAGGTGGATGATAGGAAGTTAAGTACCAAAGGCCTAAAAGGGATACGAGTTTGGAAATTGAGGCTCTTAGAGTGGATTGGTAAATTTTGACCCCAAAATGGATTTTTATATTTTATTTGGATAATTTAGGACAATATAAGGATATTAGAAGTGATGAAATCCAAAAATGAAGTTGGAGTTTAGTATAGAAAATACATAAGCAAAATCGATACGCTACGCGTGTAACTAAAGAATTTTGGTTTTTTAGAATTTTTCAGAAATTTTAATTTAAGTAAAAGTATTAAGGAATTAACTAAAAATAATACTCTACTTCTAAATTAAAGACTAAAAAAAATAATTGGGATGGAAATTAGAAAGTGTAGTAAGTTATAGGCAAAAAGGGCAAAAGTGTAATTTTCTTTAAAAAGATAATTATTATTTTTGATTAAGGTAAAAAAATAAAAATAAAAATAATAAATATATAACATAAATAGGTGTCAAGGGGCCAGCCAAGGGA
>CATKHJ010831627.1:0-19824 GCA_949750685.1 Vernicia montana
AATGGATGAGATACAATGTCCCTCAAGTCAAAGGACTATAGATACAATTATGACCTAGATGATGATTTATTGACTAGCAATAAAACTCCATGCTATCATCATCTAACGTCACAGTTCAATCATTCATCACATGAATATCCATATATTTATATCGATAACTTTTGTCAAGTAGCATGATGCTCACTACCTCTATAATCATAAGTATCACATACTGATTATTGAATATAAATAGAGGTGACGGTCTCTCTGGAATTAATAATGCCCAGTCATTACTCCTATGACCATGAACATTTTGAAGTATTTGTTTAAGAGCGATCTGTCATTCATATTCTCAACACTTGAGAATAGATCCTCTCACAAAATACTAATGGAATTCAAATATACATTTAATACAATGGAACAATTGATTTATATAAACATATATTTATTCTCGTATAATAATGTTGTTTTACATTTTTTTTAGAATATATACATCTCTAGGGCATATACTCTAACACACTAGCTATATGCAAAATTGTCAAAGTGCGAGTTCTGGTTGGATTGTGTGTATTTTCTTAGACACATAGTGTGCAAAGATGGAATTCAAGTAGATCCCAAGAAAGTGGAAGCAATTGCCGATTGGCCACAACCTACTACGGTCACAGAGATTCAAAGTTTCTTAGGATTAGCTGGGTATTATCGGTGATTTGTGAAAAACATTTCATGGATTGCTGCACCGTTGACAAAGTTGACAAGGAAACAAGTTAAATATAACTGGGATGAAACCTGTAAAGAAAGCTTCCAGAAGTTGAAGTACTATCTGATATCAGCTCCAGTTCTAGCATTACCTGAAGAAGAATGGGGTTTCGCTATATACTATGATGCGTCGAGAATTGGGTTGGGATGTGTTGATACATGCATGATTAATGATATTTTACCGCTGATCTTTAACGTATTTTACTATTAAATTGAGTTTAATCTGTTTGTTCAAGTTCTTTTTAGAATAACTTGTAGAATCCTTTGTCTTGGAAAGCTACTAATGAATTGGAACGTAGCTTTGAAGCATCATTACCATAGAATAAGCTGAGGTACGCCCATGATTGGTATGGGCGTACCATGAACACCTTAGGGTGTAATAATTAGTATGGGCATACCATTGATGGCAGTAGCTTAGGGCTATGGTACGCCCATAATGGTACGCTCGCACCCTTTAAATGGTGGGCGTACCATTGATGGCAGTAGCTTAGGGCTATGGTACTCCCATAAAGGTACGAGCATACCCTTTAAATGATGGGCGTACCATAGCTTAAATTTTAGGTTATAAGTTGCCCGATCCAGAATGAAAAAGGGAGGAAGAAAAGGATCAAAAGAAATAATAGAAGGTAGCGATTTTCCACAGAGAAAATAAGGTTTTTGTATGAGGAATTGGAAGTGGAGATCAAATAACTGATATTGTGAATCAAGATTAGAAGATTAAAGTGGAGGTTATCAATTTATATTTAATGGATTATTTGATGTATTTTACATTATTCTTTTATTTTTGTTCCCAATATGTTACTATGAACTAATTCTATATAATCTAGATATTTGATGAATCCTAGAGCCATTGTATGGATTGAATAATTATTATCAATTGAATTATCCATTGAACTAATTTATCTTCATGATTAATAATAATTTATCTTTCAAGCAATTGCATGCTTGTTATTGAGATGTTGTTTTTCTTATTAATTATCTTGAGAAAGTCTAATTGGAATTGAACATTCATGAAGGTTGAGAATTGATTGTGATGGTAGAAATAAATCAACGAAATTCTTTGGTTAAATTATTCTCTATTTTTAATGCATGATCTATTTAATTATGTTTGAGACGAGAGTCCTTACATTATAATTAGTGATTAGGGATTGATTCGCTTTAGAGAGGTGTCAATCTAAATTAGTAGAATCCCAACTCAGTTCTTGTTTGATTTAATTGAGTTGTTGTTCATGAAATACATGTCACGTCTAAGAGGATTCAATATCTAGGTTGTTCTCATCACAAATCATTTGAAATTTACTTTTTATCCTTTAAGTTAAATAATTTAGTTTAATTAATTGCTCTTAGTTTAATTATTATACAACCAATTTGTTTCACTAAACAACTATTGAAATTTGAGCTAATAATTGATCCTTGTCTTTTGTGGAACGATAATTAATTCACTATATATTACTTGAGCGATTCGTACACTTGCGATAGTATTGTGTTACCCAAAATAACACATCAGGGTGGCGCCGCTGGGTGATCTGGCGGCGCCACTGGAACATCCTGTGGATGGGTCGACTTTCACTTCTTCTCTTTTTCGGGGCTGTCTTTCAAGGCTTTCGGGTCAGTTTTTGGGATATTTTGAAGTCTGAAAAATTATCAGTCTGTATCAGTAGATTTAAAATTAATTATCGGACAATTTGACAATCAGTTTTGAAAAAAATCCATTTAGTGTCGAAAAATTAAATAGTTTACCTTTCGGGGGGCGCTGCCCCCTTGACCCCTACCCGCTAACCGGCTAGTGAGACTGTTATACCGGCTCTGCATAGTGCACTAAACTTAGCAGGTGTCATGTTGCGGCCGCATAATAAGAGTGCAAAATTGAGGGTTCACATGATGTAAAAATTTTAAACTGCTTTATTATATGTTGTTTTAAGTATGTTATTACTCTAGATATACTCCGTAATATATGAATGCACTTAGACAATAGTTACCTTAAGTTTAATTAAGGCATATTGGAATTGTATTATAAATGGAATAATTGGACTACTATGTGATTAAATATATGCATAGTACTAAAAATGTTATTTATATTGATCTGGGGAATTTTATTATAACTATTGGGTTCTACGGGTGTATGGTAGTCTTAAACTTACCCTTACCCTAAGATTGTCACGCCATTGAAGTTAGGGTGTGACACCCCGAAATCGGTGTCTTGAATCCAACTGCTTTGGCCACGCAAATAAGGAGAACAATGAGTCAACGACCACTGAAAGTGGGGATTCATCCAAGATAGCAAAGGACTTATAGTAGAGAAGGTTCTCCCGAAGGTGATAATTCCATAATTGGGGATCTTGACTACAATACATCTAAGGTCGCTCACTCTCAGTGCGGCCGATCAAAGGGCCATAATTGATGGAGTATCTTGAGTTAATAATGATCTTTACATGGGGATTGTCGAGCATATCGTTGTGGTCATAAGACCAATGATAGACGAAAATCGTACTGCGCAGCGATCCATTGACTGATCTCTGGAACGCTTCATAATGGTCTTAACTAATTTCACCGAGCTTGTGGAAGGTAGGAACGAAGATATGACCAGGAGAAGAAATTTCGGAGACCAGTTTAAAAGGCATGCTCCTGATAACCTAAGGAGCGAACCCAGATATGGGGAAGTTAATTTACTGTGAAGAGCTTACTAAGAGGGCTATGAGGAGCACAGAGAGCATAGGGCCAGCAGGCCGAGCTCATCAAGGTAATAACCCCTCTACTATGATAATGATTATAGATATGATCACAAGAGGGGGCATGAGCCCAAGTATCATCAAATAAATGACAAGCAGCCGAACCAATGGCATGATAATATGGAGATTGATGACAAAGTTGAACTGGAAAGGAATCAGGATGATTATGGGTATAATCAATCAATCAATAATGATTTGATGAAGGCTCTAAAAAGAATGGGAGTGGATTTCAGAGATTATGCTCGGCCATTTTATAGAAAGCCATATCCAAATTGGATACACAAAATTTTAAAAAAAAAATTAAAACCATTTAATACCTTAGAAGCTATAATAAAGAGCAAACTATTTGTCACACCCCAACTTCCATGGTGTGACAGTCCTAGGGCATGGGTAGGTTTAAAACCACCAAACACCCATAGAACCATTTGAACATAATCTAGATCAACAATTAAAATCATACAATAACTTTAAAAGAACCATTACATATCATTATCCAACATTCATATCATCACTTCATACATAATCCATCCATTGTTCACTATGGATCAAAGATCAATCTTAATGATCATCCATAATGAACAAAGGCAAAATAATACTTTAAATCATCCTAAGAATCATTCTACCTATGCTGACACCTCAACATCTTACTATGGAGCGCTATAGAATGAACATTCAATCATAACAATGAATAATTAAAGGAGTCCAAAACTATACATCTATAAAGCTTCTTGTAGAGAAAGAGTCAAGAAGCCCTATCACCAGCCAATCTATCCTCCTCAATTCTAGCACTTGAAATCCACAATTGAAGAGGAATAAGCCTTCAACTTAATGAAATTATGAATTACATTTATACCTGTGGGTTCTCAAGGAATAACATTGAGAATTTCAACAAATGACTATTTATAGAAGCAAAATCATCAACATGGGTTATATCAATAATAATGATATGCCTATAAAGAATGACATCATAACATATCAACTTTAATAGAACATTAACATATATATTCATCATAGTGGAATACAAATGGGCGGGATGAAACCATCATCCCTATAAGTATCCAAATATCATTTAGGGCAGTAGCTTCTCCTTTTTAACGCATTTCTGGCCGGATACACGCCTAGAGTATGTAGTTCTCTCTAGGTAGAACACTGACATATTAGACTCTATCAGTTGAGTCATCGGTGCACACGGTCTAATGGTTCTTATCCCTCATTACTAAGGTGTTCTATTATCATGGTTATATCTTGGTTAAGCTTATTAGATACATTATTAATAAACATTAGTCCAAATGGCCATCATAATCAAAGGTTTGATAACTTTAATATCAAAGAACTAATTTGCTATTCAAAACAAATAGCAAGAGTAATGAAAGATTAACATTAAAAAGAAATTCAAATTTCAAGTTTTTGGCATTCAAGATTTAACAAGAAAGGCAATCATTCAAGGTGGTTCACATGCATAAATATAATTTATAACTCACCTCTATAGCAAAATACTTCAATCCAAGCTAAAACCTCTTATCTTGGATGAACATCTTCCAATCCTTGGCCTACACAAATATGACTAACATTTCAATCAATCTAGAGTCCATGAACTCTAATTCTAAAGATAAATTCTCCATTTCAATGAAAGAACATCCCAAGAAACAACAAGAATTGAACTTATTTCCTCAAGAACAATTTCTAGGGTTCTAACCCAAAATCTAATAATTAAATTCTAACAAAAATAAAGCAATAAATGCTCATAACTACTTCTATTTAACTCTAAAAAGATGCTAAATAACATAATAACAAAGCCCATAAAGAATAATGAAAGATTAGACATTTACCTCGAAATGTCTCTTCAAACCAAAGTCAAATCTTCCAAAAATTTAAGGAGAATCTACTTAGATCTTTGAGTATTCCTTGAGTCCTTGAGTTAATTTAATGCATCTTAGTCTTTAAGAAGCATTAATGAGATTTTGGTGGGAGGTTTAGGGTCAGAAAAGTCAAAATGGGTTTGATTTCATGTTTTTTGGGTATGCTGCTGTATTTTTATAATCCCCGACCTTAAACGTGCGTTCACCTCCTTGAACGAGCATTCACCTCCTTGAACGAGCGTTCATCCCTCTTAAACAAACGTTCATCCCTTTTTGAACGAGCATTCATCTTCAATTTCCAGAAATAATAATATTCACACATAGACATTTTGAATGAAGGTTCATAAACATGAACGAGCGTTCAAGTCTGTAACAGCCCAAAACTTCATCCTTTTTGACTCCAAACACTCCAAACTCATTCTATCTAAATCAAATAACTCTTAGTACACAAAATGCAAACATCTATCATCCCAAAAGTCCTATACCATCACAAGTATAACATATATGGTTCAAGATTAATAACATCATCAAAAGAATGCAATACTGATAACTCTAGTTTCTTAAAGTTATTTTACCTGTTTAAACTCAAATTTTGATTTAGTTCTTGAAAATTTAATAATATTATTATTTATTTTGAGAAATAAATAATTATAACAATTTATAAATAAATTATAACATATTTTTAGTATTTTATTTTATTTTATTTTGCAGAATAAAGAGAATTTCGAGATGCTATACAAAAGAGGTGGAGATTGTCAACAAATATGGGTGCCTAAATTTGGTTGCCTAATTTAGACAAATTGTCAAATGTGGATGCCTAAATTAGGTTGCCTAATTTAGACAAATTGTCAAATGTGGGTGCCTAAATTAGGTTGTCTAAATTTTGTTGACTAACCCAAGTCAATTTTGTTGATTAACCAAGCCAATTTTGTTGACAATAAAGATGATAATGATGCAAAATGGTGGAAAAAGAAGATGAAAATTACCTATAAATAGGTATTACCACCCCTCCTTTAAGATCATTCAATCAAAGAAACAAATAGATATAGAAATTTATATTTTCTTAGTTTCATTTCTTTTATTTTAATTTTTGATCAAGAAGAGAAGTTTTGGAGCACATCTACATCAAAGATTGTATCCCTAAAAGAGTTCTTTCTAAACTTTTATTCTTCAATTTAATAATAAGTTGTTATTATGTTTTCTATTAGATTAATTGTTAATTTAATTGTTTCTTTCTTCTTAATTATGAGTAGTTAAATTTCTTCTCTAGAATTTATATGTAATCTTTTGATTTGCCTATGACTATCTTTGTTTAATTGATTTGGTTTTAATTATTGGAATTAATCTTTTATCTTATAACTTAATGCTTGTGAAAAATTAATCACTATTTGCATGTTTAAAGATATTATGTGAAGTAGTGAGAGTTGAAACATAATATTAGTTCATTGAGATATTAGACCTAGGGAATATGTTGTTTAGAGATAAAAACACTCTTTTGTGATTAATTAAAGGATTTTCATAAAACTTAATGGGTTTGTATTAATTGCTTGTGAACACGAGAGTAGACATAAGGTTAACATAAATACTTATGCTATGTCTTGAGAGAAAATATCATATAATTAAGAAAAATCTAATCATTAATTCCAATGAAATTAAACAAATCTAGAAAACATAGAAAAGTCATAATAATCAATTGTTGAAATTTAAATCCTATATCTTTTTCATATATTAAAGTTATCTTTTAATATTTTATTTTATTTTATTTTTTATCTCAACTAAATCAATTTTCTAAATAATAAGGTAATTCATAATTTTGGTAATTGTCAACTCATTTCCCGTGGGATCAACACTCTACTCAATCACTATATTACTTGTTCATGACCTGTACACTTGCAGGTTTTTCGCAATAGTAATGGTAGGCTAAATGTCTTGGGATTAAGGTAGGTGAAGTGCCAAAGATTTTGAGCTTAAGGTGATGGTGGGCCAAATGTCTTAGGCTTAAAAGAGATGAGGTGCCAAAAGTTTTGGGTTTGAGGTAATGCTCATCCAAATGTTTTGGGCTTAAGGTGATAATGGGCCAAAATTGTTCGAAGGTATGAATGAAGGTTGATTTTCAACTTGGTTCAAGGCACAACCTAGACTCGAGGTTTGTATGTATGGTCATGTCGTGATGCATGCCAAAAAGGTTTCATGAATACATGCACAAGGTCTTTATTATCGAACTTAGAGTCAAGGGCTAAGGCAACTACATGCACGAGGGTGAGGGTGGCTCGGTTTAAGGGTTCCCGTCCCACTAGAGCATTGATATACCTAACCACATGTAAGTCAAAAAAGTATCGCATGGGTCCAATGGTACAGATTGCTCGTTACACTACCGAAATGATTAGGAATTCGTCGCGGGGTGGATTGCTTTCGCTATCTCCCAACATACTCAAAGAAGTTGTCGAGTTAATGCTACTCGCCATCCAAAAGTTTTTCTAAATAACTAGGGTTAGGCAAAGAGCCTTTATTATGTAAAGTGATGCATGAAAGTTAATTTAAACTTAAGTGAGCCAAATAGAGATTATTTTGGAGAAAATCCCAACCAAATAGTAATCCTATTATTTGCTTTTTTTTTATATATGAAAAAAGGGTTGCAACCAGTCCCCAGTGGAGTCACTAACTGTGAGGCCTCGCCCAAGCACCTACGTCCGGTCCGCTAGGGAATCGAAAATGCTCTTTCGGGTCCAATCTCACGATTGGAAATGGCTATCGCTTTATTTTGGATAAATTGATTTGATTTTTAAAAAAGGATTCGGGAGTTGTCACTCTAATTTATTTAAATGAAAAAATTAAGGAAAAACTCAAAATTTGACTTCAATTCATTAATTTCTAATTAATTTACCCAAAAAATAAAATCACTAATTTTTAAACCAGGTTGAGTTTGGGACTAGGTTTTTAGTTTTAAATTCGGCTTCTAAGTTTAATTTGACTTAAAAATTAATTTCATGGATGACAAGTATTAATAACGATTATAATACGTGAACATGACATTATTATGAGTGCATGGAGAATTGAAAGTGAGTAATTTAAACATCTATAAGTAAATGAGAGAATTTCTTTTAACCCTTTAAGAGTACTAGGGAAATCATAAGATTACTCATTTATACCAAAATAATTAACTTAATCACAAGGTCGCTCTTTTACACTAAATGAATTAACTTAAATATAAATATAAATATTATTTATTTTTATTAATTTAAATTTTTTTATTTTTTATTTTTAAATAATAAAATTAAAATTATATTTATTATATATACAAGAGTATTTTAATCATTTTTTATAAATTTAACAGAAAAAAATATAAAAATTAGATGAAAAATTAAATAATTTGATAGAACTAAAATTGAGAAATTAATTAATTAATTTTTTAAAAATAAGAATAAATTAATTAATTAGATAAATTTCAAAAATTAAATAATATTTGCCCAACAATATATTTTGAGGAAGCAGAACAAGTTTCTAGTTCTCCAAATGGACCATAGCAGATCTTATAATTTAAATGGGCTAAAAAATTTAGGCTTTAGGCTATACTTATTGGGCCTAGCTTAATCTTTACAACAGAAAGGGCGAGTATACTAGTATCGAGTAGGTGGAGTCAACTCGGTTCATCGCCCGAGTTGTGTTTTTAACCGTATCTGTTTCCTAAAGATTTTGATTTGTTTGGCAAGACGAGTTGTGTCTGCAACTCGTCGCAGAATCCAAAAGAGAGAAAGTAGAAACAAAAAAAGGGAAACGATGGGAGACAAAAGCTCAGCTACAACCACAGACGACGATTTGCTTCTGAAGAGCTTCTTCGCCGAAGTTAGCGAAGTCGAGAGAGATAACGAAGTCCTCAGGTCTCTCTCTCTCTGTGATCGTACATCCATTAATATCTTTAATTGGCTATGTAATTAGGGTTTCCAATTTGAATTCCATATAAAGAATTTTAATTGCTTTTGATTGATGAAAATTATTGTTTCATGGAGAATAAGGGTTATTAGGGTTATTTGTTCTATTTCATTTTCTGGTGAATCTTAGGAATGAGATTTTAATTTTTATGTTTGTATGTGAGGGATTTTTATCATAAATTTAATTTAATTAAGATTTAATTTATGGTCAAATTATACAAATATATATCATGATCTCTTAAAATTTCAATATTATTAGTTATTAAACAAATAAAACAAATTGAATTCATTATCTATGTATATGATGTTTTGAATAATTCTAGTATAAGAATTCAATTCAATTCTATTAAAAACGGAGCCTTAAAACTGGTTTTTTCTTTGCATTCAGTTTTAGAAACCAACTATTGGTCTGTTCATGATCCTCTTTCATTTCAAACAAATTTTACTCCCTGTAGTTTGGTGTTGTAGGGCAAAGAATGCCATGAAAGGATGTCTTTTTTTTTTTTTTTGCAATACGTATATTTCTGGTAAATTTTAAGATGCTTGATAACTTATTGCAATTCATTGTAGACAATTCTACTTTATTTTCTTCTAATTAATCTGTTGATCCTGTGGAATTATTAGGATTCTTTCATGCTTCAAGTTAAATCCATTTGAGTATCTAAATCTACCATTTAACGCATCTCCAGAGGAAGTGAAGAAGCAGTATCGTAAGGTACCTTTCTTGACAAATGGGATTGATTTGGTCATCCTGATGATCATTATTTTGCAACTTATTCACATGTTCCTTGTCTAACACGTAGTTATCTTTGCTGGTTCACCCTGACAAGTGCAAGCATCCACAAGCAAAAGAGGCCTTTGGAGGTAAGTTATATTTCAGGCAAAGTTTTCAATTTCATTTTTAGGGTGTTAAGAAAATAATGAAGAATAAAGGGAGGAAGAATAAGACATAATGAGTAGTGTAGGAATTGTATCCTGATGGCTGGTGAAAACCAACCTAAACCAATGTGATGGTGTGTTTGGTTGACATGATATAATGAAAATATTAATTAAAAAGCTATTGTTATGTCTCCCATGGAGCCCAAGTGTTGAGGCTTCAGGTCTGACAGAGGACATTTATTAATAGTTGCATCTATTCTCTCTCATTTATTTTCAATCAGCTATCTTGAGGTTTTATATTGGAGCTTTAAGGATAGAGGCCCTAGCAATCACTTTTCTCTTATACCCCTGCTCTGTCCCTTTCTGGTGTTTTGTGCTGTTTGAAAAAGCTTCAGGCAGTCACTTTTGAGCATTACAGGGAGCAATCTGTGGAGATCTTGTTCTAGGATGAGGGACTTGTTATCCCTTTGATGCTTGGCTCTCCTAATTTGAAAAATCAAACATCATATTAAAATTTTGAAAATATCATTTGAAAGCCCCTAAACTGTGTGTTTTTGCTACTGTGCCATCAAATTGAAAGCTGTATCTTATTGAGGCTGCTCAACTTCTCAATTTCATTTTGATCAAGTGCGATTCAACTTTAAAAATAAGACATATATATATATATATATATATATATATATATATATATATATATATATATATATATATATGTACATATATATATAGGTTTACTCAACTCAACTCAAAATTAATTGGGGTCGACTATATGAATTATTTGTTTCCACTCTAAACGATTTTGGGCGACGTCTTCTGATAATTGTAATGCCTCTAAATCATACTGTATATATATATAGGTTTAGTGACCAAAAAAACTTGAACCTTTTTGAAAAAATGCAATTGTATTCAAACCTTTCAAAATTAATTATTTTATCCTAATTTGAAATTTAGTTGCAATTGCACCCATTTGACAAAATTGAAATGAAAATTAGCTAAAACCCATTTGACCTATTATTTTTTCTAGCCACTCATCACTAAACTTAATTCTATCATAATTCCCCATCAATCCCTTTTCATTGCAAAAAATGATGCATGTAATTTTGACCAAAAGCGTACAATTGCAATTAAGTT
The DNA here is from genome assembly GCA_949750685.1 of Vernicia montana. Lineage (NCBI taxonomy): Eukaryota > Viridiplantae > Streptophyta > Magnoliopsida > Malpighiales > Euphorbiaceae > Vernicia > Vernicia montana. The sequence goes on from CATKHJ010831627.1 coordinate 11,263, forward strand.
TTGAAATTTGGGTCAAGTAGTCTATTTTGAAAAGGTTTGGGTTTTTTTTTTGTCATTAGGGCTATAATTGTTAGATAAATACTTAATTGAATTCCAGAACATAGGATAGCTCCCTTTTGTTACTAGGGGCATGTTGAGTCACAACTATTGCTGACTTTGAGTGTCTGAAATCTACAACTATTTACTTAGGGTCTGATTGCTATGATATAAGTAATGAAAAATAAAAATTATTAAGTGTCACACTTAGAATTTCTTAGGCATCAAACACAAGGTTCCATAGAATCATATTGCACAACTAAAGATTCAAGAGACTACAATTGCAAGAAAACTAAATTATAAGCATTATAATGATTGATATTTACAGACTCAAATTAATCCTAAAGCAATAAGACAATGGACTCCAAAAACTGGTCTTAATTCACTAAGGATTTTAGTCTTGCAAAGACAACTAAAAGGATTAATATCCTAAACTAATAAGGACCCAAATTAAGACTCCTAAGATATGCAAATCAATTTTCCAGCACAACTTGAAATTGCAAAATTGCCCCTGCTTCATAAAAAGACAATTTCACGCAATTCCCTGGTTAAAGAATATCAAAACAAGCCTACTAGGCCTTGTTTAAGTGTCCAACTGAGTTTCTCATCTTTCTCATCATTAGAAGTGCCAAAATTGAGGAGTTGGCTTATTTAGTAATCACTGACATTTAGTGACTTGTTTAGTTAACTTGTTTTATGTCCATTAAATGGGCACTCAATAGGACAAAATTGAGTTGAGAAGCTCAATAATGCACAACCTCAGTTCAAGAACACAATAGCAAAAACTCACAGTTAAGGGGTTTTTCAATTGTTTTGGCCTGAATATTTGAACTAATGTGAACATGCATCCATCATTACTGAATTCTCCATAGAAAGTCATGACTTTCGTATAAATTGAGAATTCACCACATTCTTAATTTGTATCTGCCTTCTTACACTTTCATTTGGTATTGGAAGGCTAATGTTCCTTTCAAAGATGAGGTTTTTGTTTGATTTGTGCAAATTCTTTTACAGTTGAGTAAACCAGACAAGACATTGTCTCCCACGTGCTATTGCTATATTAAGTCTCAAAATAATCCATTTTTGGTTTTCCATTGCTTTGCCTTTTGATCCCTTAGAAAAATGCTCTTTAGTGCATTTGTAACGTAGGACTAGTTGGAAGGCTGGCCATAAGCTGAATTTTGGGTTAATTTGAAAGCTAGAATGAGGGGGAACTTAGGTGGGCAATTAGGGTTTGTTGAAAGGGTGAATTGAGAAGCAAAATTAAACAAGAAAAAAAGGTTATGGGAGCTGTTTGCACTGTTGGAAAGGCAATGTGAACAGAAACATGGATAGTAAAACAAGAGAAATAATTTAGGCTTCACCTAAACTTCCCTAAACATCACAGCCAAGGTCCCATGGCATCACACCTAGGGTTGAATTGCAGTACACAACTGGAAGAAGCATAATTGCTAGAATTTTATTGACTGAAGAACTAAATTAAAAGCATAGGTTTTTATAGACTCAACATAATCCTGTACCTCTAAAATATTGGACTTTAAAACTTCTCCTAAACCTTTAAGAAAGGACTTCCAATATTAGTTCTCATCCTCTAAAGATTTGGACTCCCTTAAATAAACTAAAAGGGAATAAAATCCTCCTCAACCAACAAGGTCTCAAAATAAAACTTGAAATTGAAAATAAAAAATCCTAAAAAAACAGTCATGTTTCTTGTGGACATCTGATGTCCTGCTGTTCTTCTAGTTTTAATTTATAATAATGCTTAATTAAAAAAAAATCCAAAAGCAAATGTGCTTTTTAAATTTATGACCAGTTCTTTTAAAATTACCAAATCTAGCCCTAAATTTATTTTTTGGTAACAATTGTAACTCAAAGTCAATTTCCCTCTCTAAGGCAGATGCCTATGAAGACATGGCTGCCGATTGGAAGATGAGTTGTACTTTTACTTCTTTTTTTATGTGGACTCAGATTTTCTATTACATTGGAATATTAAAAAATTAAAACAAACTAAAAAAAAATTTAATGTGAAGGAAATTAATTTTTAAATACTAAACTAGTCAGCTTAAAAGTTTTTAAATGAATCCAAATTTAAGCTTTTAAATGAATCCAAATGAGCGCGTACTTCATCAAGGGCAAATGGTCTAGACAGAGAAATTAGAGGGTGGCTGCAATGGCTACCATTGTTAAAATTCTTGGCCACTATTATTAATTTTAGAAGAAGTTTCCTCAGTTGAAAAAGAGTTCAGTTAAACCTCTATAAATTAATAGCCTTGGAACCACAAAAATTTATTAATTAATCGATATATTATTTAATCGATAAATTAATAATTTATACATTAATTAATAAAAAAATTAATTTATCGAGGTATTTTTTATTTTTTTTCTAAAACATTGAACTTAGTATGTATTTGTATTGTGATTATATGAATATTACCTAATTATCGAATTACAAATTGTCATTATTTTATGTATTTTTTTAACCAAAATAAGTTCATGAATGTAATTAGTCTTATTAAATAGAAGTCATGAATCTATCCATTTTTGCAACAAACTAAAATTACATTTGATGCATGCTTAATTAATATACTTCACAAACATTAATTAGTCAAGCAAAAACTTCTATATTTAAGTAGTAAAAAGAACATACAATATCACAAATGCTAATTGAGTCAAGTATGTATATATATAATTTTTTTGAATAAATGTATATATATAATTTTGATGTATAAGGAAATTATTAATTTATATATGAAATGGGACCTATGTGTTTTTTTTTTTTTTTAAATGTATTATCTTATAAATTTAGCGAATTATTAATTTACCACATTAGTCCCAATTCGGGACCGATCAAAAATATTATTTGATCGAGATTATACTGTCTGTAGTTTTGGAATTTTTTGGTCATTTGCCCTCTGTAATATACGTGCTGCATATCCCCTCCATTTCTCAGTCAATAGTTTGCATTTCAAGCAGTGATACAGGCTACAGATAGAGCATGTTTCTCTGATAATTAATTCTTTTGAAAGAAACTTCAGTATCCTCTAACAAAAGCATAAATGTAATACTTTAGAACTTTACGAGGACCAACAATAAAAAACTTGACAAATTTCTTTCAGTATTTGTGAGCTCTTGACAATTCTTGTTTATTTGATGGTTGTTTACTTCTGTGGAGATTATAATTGAATGGTTCACCAACAATGTATTGTTTGACTTTTGAGCAGCTTTGGCAAAGGCCCAGCAACTTTTACTTGATCAACAAGAAAGAGATTATCTTCTTACTCAAGTTACTGCGGCAAAAGGTCAGTTCCAAACTATTTGATTTCTTTCTTTTGTTTTTTCCAGACTGAACCTTTAGTAAATAATATGTGAATTACTTAATCTATTCCCTTGAAAATCAGAAAATGTTCATGGGGTTCTCACTTTTTTTATTGAACTGTTACTTATTGTTGGTTCATTTACTTGTTGCAATTGACTTTTCATCTTTTTTATCTTTCTTTCCCTTTCATTCATGCTGGAAAAAATTTCCCATTTGACGTATGAAGATTACATGAAGATATATTTTCATCATTACTAGAATATGTTTGGATTTACTGTGAAGTTCTGTTATTACTGTAGCAATTTATATGGTTGCATGTGAAGTGATTTTGAAAATCATGAAACCTGGCCTTTATATTTGATATCATTCATATCCTTGATATCTAAATAATTTTTGTAGAAGACATATATATATATATGGGCATGCCCATTGCTTATTTTTCTTTCACCTGTATTTTGAGTTTCAGCAGCCCATTTCTCTGTTTGTCTTTTTTTAAATTAACTTCATCAAATGAGATAGAGCTAATGGTTAAAACAATGAAAACTGCAGAAGAACTTCTAGCAAAGAGGAGGAAGCAGTTGAAGAAAGATACAGCCAGTAAAATAAAGTCATTAGTTGATGAGGTATTTGTCCTTGATGTGTTTTGTATTTTTGTTCATTTATATGAACCTGTATCCGTTATGCTTTTAATGATTCTGAGTGTTTGTATGCTCTCACTGTACTATCACATTTCTCCCTTCAATTATTTTCTATCTTTATTAGTTTTGCCCGTTTACTTGAAGCAGCTGCTACCATGGCCTTTTGCAAGGAAATCTAATCTTTATATTCTCTGTATATTTCGTTTCAGAAGGAAATAATTGTAAAATCTCTTGTTATTCAACTCTACAATTTACTTTTGTCAAATTGAAGTTTGCTTTTCTCCTTTCCAAATAGTTAACTTGTGAATTGGTTGGTCTTTAACTCTACAATATATTTGTGTCATATTGAAGTTCTCTTTATCCTTTCCAAAAAAGTGGCTTCAATTCAAGAAAGCAAATGACTTGTATGCCTTTTTGATGTGAACCAGGGAAAATATGAACAGCAATATGAACAGTCTGAAGAGTTCCAGCAGGAGCTCAAATTGAAGGTTCGAGAATTATTGACTGAACAAGAATGGCGAAGAAGAAAAATGCAGATGAGAGTATGCTGGAAGCTCAGTCATTTTCCCTGTTTCTAGGTGCTCTGGTAAAAAATTTCATGCTCATGGTGCCTATGTCTTTGTGTTGTCCTTTAGATATCAGAAGAGGAAGGTAGATTGAAGAAGGATGAAGAAGAACAAAAGGAGATGTGGAAGAGAAAGCGTGAACACGAGGAGCAGTGGGAAGGAACCAGAGAACAGAGGGTTTGTTATTGTCTTATCACAATTTAATAGTTCATGAACCCTCCCAACTTTTACATTTTTTCTTAACATGGGTTTTATGGTTTGGTGCCATCTATAGGTCAATAACATCTGAACTTTGAAGTATCCAATTGATGGTGTTCTATATCTGCATGACATGAAATGTTTTGTTCTTGAAGAACTATTGAATTTGAAATTATTTGCACGGCTTTAAGGTTTCCACTGTCAAAGGGAGAAAGTTGTTGACCTAGATATATTCCCTCATGAGCTAATTTTGTTTGTCATGAATTTTGTTATCCTGTTTTTTAATTTGTTTCCACTAGAAATGTGAAACTCAATTTGAACATGACTAAACATTATTTTATACTCAAAACTCAATTTAGTTTGGTACCCAAAATGTTTGAGCTTAACTTATAATTATTAAAATTCAAGTTGGAATTTCTTAACTTAAATGAAAGATCAAAGAAAGCCAGGTAAACTCGAGTATATTTAGGGTAGAATGATAAATATCGTAAGTAATTATTTGAATATGATATATAATATAATGTATTTTAAAATCACATTACTTAATTATTTTTATATACTCAATTAGGCCTTCGATCTTGTCAAATCAAACATTGTAATACTTCAGTTTGACTCGACTCCTAATTTGAACTACTTGAGTCCGAGCTCGATTCTAATATGCAGAGTTTGAATATTTTTTAAATGGAGAGAAATTACAAGTAGCTCGACCTGGCATGATCAGTTAATGGAAATCTATCTTTTTAATTTGATATCTGTATCACAAGTCTTGAGCCCATTTTCCTGCCTGGAATCTTGATTTGGATATCTTGTTGATGCTGGTCATGAGATTAAATTGATATTGGTGATATTTGATACTGAACAATAATTGTCGATGATCTTATTTTTTATTTTTTTAGGGGAAATTGATGTTATGAAACACCTCATGTAGTAATTATAGGCCACTACCCCAAATTGTAAACATGCACCCCTTCTTTCACAGCTTATTTGTGATTTCCTTCTCTTTTTCTTTGCTCTGTGTGTAAGCCTCTTTTCTTCCTGTTACAAGTGAATTTTATTTCGTACTCGGAGGATGGAAAGTTTAATTTCATATAGTGATATGTGCTTGCCTTAGTCTGTCGAGTCATCAGGACTCAGAAGCCTCTTTAGAGGTCCTACAAAATGCATCTTCAACTCAGAAAGTTTTATTATCTGTTTTTTACCTCTAATTTTGATAAATTCTCATGAATGGTTTTATTGCCTTTTTTATTTCATTGATGAACTAGTTGTGCTCTATTTGGTTTTGACAGTTAATGACTAGATGTGTCTAGACACAGAACTCTTGTTTGATTGCTGAACTAATGTGCCCTTTAGTTTTAAAGGAGATAACCATATTGTTAATGACTAGATATACATCTTTATGTGGAACTCTAAAATTCTTAGTCAGCTTTATCATGTTCATACTTGGAAGATGTATAAGATCTTTTCTTCACTGCTGCCCCATTCCCCAAAAAAAACTCTTCTGCTCAATTAAAGAACTTAAGATCTGTTTTATGTTTCTGTATTTTCTTAGACCAGATCTATGATTGATGTGGTGGTGGTTGTATTCTTCTCATATTTCAATCTTTTTGTGATGTTTCCTCTTATTCATCAGGTTTCAAGCTGGAGAGATTTCATGAAGACAGGAAAAAAGGTGAGATTATGTACTTGGCTTTGCAGCAATCTTTTTTTCAGGTTAAAGTTCTAAGAAAGCCAAAATTTTGGTCCTAGGGCCAGTATTGATTATGACCAATTTTCTGTTTTTTTTTTTTATTCACATCAACTTTATGTGCTTCAACTTTTAGAGTCATTTATGGCCAACCTAAAGGTGTGCGAGAGCTTCTAGTGCTGACATGTATTCACTGAGGAACCAGGGGGACAAGCAGGAGCCTTGCTCCCCAACCCATTTGGAAATGCATATATTATTCCTATACAAGTAGACTTAATTTTTCAATTAGTCCTTCCAAATTTCTAATTGGTCCCTCCAAAAATAATTTTTTATATATAATTTCAAATGTTAAAATTACTTAATTTTCAGCCTATGAATATGGAAGATGAATAAAAATTTATTTAATTAAAAATGTACTTTTATAAAAAAAATATATATAATTGGTTATTATTATTGCATGTATTATATTCATACATAAAATAAAAATGCTTACATTTTGAGTTATTCTATTTAATCATTACTCTTTTTAAGATATCACTTCAAGTTTTCAAAAAATTTCATATAGAAAGGAAAAAGAACATATAATTTCACTTAATCTCCCATGTTATACAACGTCCCCCATATCATACTTTATGTATGAATTATAGTCCATGTCAGCACCTGAATGATTGGGCTTGCATCTCCTTTAGACTACCCATAATTGATACCTCTACATAGGAGCATACAATTGACACAGAGCATAATTGATACCTCTACATGGGAGCATACAATTGACACACAGAATTGACCATAGATCGAGTGTGTGTTTGGTATTGAGTTTAAAGTGTTTTTAATAAACTGCTTTTGAACTCTATAAAATTTAAGAAACCAAGGTTTTGGAAAAGCTAGATTTTCTAGCCTTTTCCAAACCATGGTTTATCAAAAACAATTAAAGTTTTTTTAAAAAGTAAAAAATAATTGAAAACACAATTTTCAAAAGCAGGTTAGAACTCAATTCCAAACACACTGATATGTGGCCAAAATTTAGATTTGTTTTGAGTCATTTGCTTTCTTGTATTTTTGTTTGTAAAACTGAAAAGGAAAACCTTGTATCTTAAAACAAATTGTGCAGGGTAAAAAAGGAGAAATCCGACCTCCAAAACTCAAAACAGAGGATCCCAACAAATCTTATGTTCAAAGACCTGTAAAGCGAGGTTAACTGGTATAATTAGGAGGTGTTGATGACACTAGCCGGGACAACCAAGTTTTCTAGAGAGCTTATGGTGGAGCTTTGGGTGGAGGTTTAAAACAGTATCAGTCCGTGTCTTGAAAAACATACAAACACTTAAGATGCGGTACATTTTGTTGTGCCTTATTTAACCAACTGAAATCCTTGTGAAGGTTATCGATGAGACCTTAATTAGGTCCCCAACAAAAGGGATTGTATAAATACGATTAATTAACTGTGTTTTAGAAGGTTAGATTTTCAAATCCTTGAAGAATCAGTTGAAACAGTTCTACCATTTAGTGTTAGTGTGGTATGTTGATTAGTTATTGATGTATCTCGATTTAGCAGATAAGAGTTGGTTCCTGGTGGATGTTTCTTTTTAATGCCTTGAATGAAAGAGTGGATATATGCCAATAGAATTATTGTTTTATATTTGAAACTTTATACACTTGCTTAAAATCCACATTGGATCGGCTTCTTAGTCGTCTGATTGCGATGTGATTTCAACTCTCCTTTTGAATACATTTCTTTTAATTAATTAATTTATTTGATGTATAATTCCAGTAAGAATTGGTGCAAAAAAAAATGTATAATGCCAGTAAGAAAAGATTGTTTATTAGTGGTAATGGATAAATTTACCCCTTAATCTAGGTAAACAATGAACAATGGTTTTCCAGGATGGGTCGTAGACTCGTACCAAACCTGGAACAGGTCCAAGGCCAGGTTCACATCAGATCCAGCAGATCCGATTCTAATAATATATGACCCAAATTTTAACTTGCTGTCCTGGGCCAGTTTTAGGTTCGGGTTCGGCGGGGTCATGTAGGGTTTCTGGTGAAAATATATATATATATATATATATATATATATATATATATATATATATATATATATATATATTTTTTTTTTTTTTTTAA
>CATKHJ010831677.1:0-11170 GCA_949750685.1 Vernicia montana
AAACTTTAGAACTAAAAGGCAGCTCTTTTCGAACCAAGCCTTTAAAGAATGGCTAGCTTTCAAGCAAAATGGCTCGATTTAGCTAGCTTTGAGTGAGTTGAGGTGTGTTGGAAGGGTTAGAGGGGGTAGGCTTATATAGGATGAGAGGATAGGTGAATTTCTGTCCACTTTCAATATGGGATTCGGATTTAGGTACGGACTGCCGCACAGGGCCCCTGCGGCGCCGCAGGGGGCCCTTGCGGTAGCATTTTGCTGCCGCAGCACTGCCTGCGGCAACCACAGGACATCCTGCGGAAACCTCAGGACACTTTATGGCAACCGCAGGCTTGCCCTGCGGTACCGCAGGAGCAGCCTGCGGCAACCGCAGGTCCATTTGCATTTTTCAGCCCGTTTTGGCTCGTTTCAACTCTGTTTTACATGACTCCAGTTGCGTTATGCTCGTTATTCAGTCCCGGATGATATGAGAATGATTTAGAGGCCAAATGGGTAGTTCCCGAGTCTCGAGGCTCAGATTCTCGATTTTTGGGCTTTTGGCGATCTTTGGCGATTTGGCTTCCGGAGGTCTGTTTACCGAGTTTAGGTGCCTCTAAACTTTGAATGCATACTGGAGAGTGCAAAATTAAGGGTTCACAATAGACTATTCCAGAGATTACCAAAAATATTTACATTTTTTCTTTCTAAAGTTAAGTTCTCCATTATGTTTTCCAGATTCCATATCAAAATTTGATTTCATTCATTCATTCTATTTCTTCAAAGAAGCCACTCGATCTCAAATGTAAACCCAATGATTCAAATGGTAGATCGTTCTTCTAGCTTTCTTTAGAAGAGTTCGATCTAGTACTAGTATACATTGTTGATCTAGTGAGCCAAGGAATATTTGATGTTGTGTATGATGATGATTTGACTTTATTGAAGAAGCTATAGCGAGTGAGGTAAGTTATGAAACAGATTAATGCATGGTAGACCTACCCTGAAATATCTTTGATGATCTTTCAGTTGATCTAACTTATGAATATCATTACTGTTATTGTTATATTATTATTATTGATATTTATTTCTGTCCATTGAGACATAAAAGCTATATTGTTTCATTGCTCAGATGTTTAAAGCCATTTGTGATGTTAAACTGATTATTAATAATGATGAAATCATTGGGCTAACCTAAAATTTATGATGATGATCCTGCTGAGTCAATACTTAGTTTTGACCATGCACTGACAAAACACCTTGATTAATGGGAAAAAATTCATCAGACTGTATATACTGGTGACTCAACTGATAAAATCTATAAAAATGTCAGTATCCTTGAGATGACTGCAAGGATGAAGGCGAGGTGGCCAGTCTATGAGGCCTTGAGCCTGATTGTTGTTGATAGTTTAGACTTAATCGCTTTGGTGATATGGGTTGTCTGAAGTGTTTGGACATGTGTTGGACTTAGCTAAAATGGCCTATTTTGGTGTAGGTATTTTCACTTCTCAAGTCCTCATCAATTATTTTATCAAATCTAGTAATAGTGGTAGTCCCAGTGCTAATGGTAATGGGACTGAAATAATGATGAAAAGAATGGCCATAATGGTCAAGTAGTGGTGCTGGTAGCAAATGGAATGATAATTCCGGATAATACGAAGAAAAAAGAAAATTGTTATATATATAGTTTTATTAAAGGTTAATATTTATTTTTCAACATTAACATAAATAAGAAAAATTAAAAATTATTTTCTACCTTTCTATTTGGAAAAAGTGGACACAAATTTCTATTTTGTATTTCTAAGAAATTATAAGGTTGCGTGAGATTCAATTTTTTATTTTTAAAAATTTTCTATTAAAAAATACTTCCAATAAATTTTATTTTTTAAAAAAAAATTATGAAAGTACACTTAATAAATACATAAATTATTCTTAAAAAATAAATATATAAGTTTTCTTCTACGTAAAAATGAAAAACAAATGTAACAAAAAAAAATTAAGTTTGCAAAAAAAAAAAAATAATAACTATAAGACATGGTTGAATTAGAGAAAACAAATTATAGCAAAATTAATTTTGCTACTAAAAGCTAATATATAACAGTAACGTGAGAAATTATTGTAAAAAGATAATATATAATAGCAATAAAAGAAATTATTGTAAAAAGAGCAAACATATGACAACATAAATTTATATTTTTAAATACTGAATTTTCTCGGTCTAACCAAATATTTTTTTTACCTGACTATGAAAAAATTCTTTTTTTTTTTTGCAAGTATGTAATGGGTTTATTTCGGGCAAAAAAAAATGTAATGGGTTTATAGTTATTATTATTATTATTATTATACTCACACTCAATTCTTGGAAAATTATCTGTTATATATAATTGTTGGTGTCCAATCAAAAATTGACCAATGGGCTCAGTTTCTTATTGAGCCAAAGAGCTGGAACAAGTCTGTGTAAAGAAGACTCAATTTACTATTGGGCCCAAATGTACATAATTTGCTTTGTATTTTCGCCATATTAGGTTTAGGGTTTTTGTAAATATTTTGTAGTTACCAAAGTACCCCTGTAAATCCTCCATATATAGCCTTGTAAACTCATTGTACAGTTTTTTATCACTCATTCAATAAACAACCAATTTTCTCTCAATGCATTGCGTGATCACTTGTTCTCAGAATTGACGGCACCTTGTTTGCCTAGATATTCACACCACTGATTGATGGCTTCTGCAGCTTAAATATCAGAACCCTAATCGGAAGTTGATGGTGCCGGACTCTTAAATACAAAAAGTTAGGTTACTTTTCTTTAGCACAAATCCCTAAATTGGTTGTTGATGGTACTCTGACGACTATATACAGTAGGTTTAGGTTAATTAATTGCACTAATATTAATAATAATTAAATCTGGTGATTTGATAGAACTGAAACAAAGGACTCATCTAAAATAATCTAAAGATTTTAGGTCTAAATTGATTAATATGTCTAGGTTAATTACTTAGGGTAAACATCTTTTTGGCAAGCCTAGTGGGACTCTTTTTAATATCAGGAAGATGTCAAACACTAGAAATATTGGAACTCGGCCTGTAAGACTGATAAGAAAGGTGACAACACCAGCCGAACCTCCGCTATAGGGATTGGAAGCCAACCTTCCTTGACTGTACAGATCAGGAAGGTGATCGAGATTGCATTCCTAGAAGGTCTCGGAACACACAATGTTCAAGATGATCCAGAGCATAGTTGGGAAATGGTCTAAAAAAATTATGCTGAATTGGGTGCAACTAACTCGCCTAGAAACCAAACTTCATTGCTGCGCAAATAAGGAGAGCTAGAGGGCCATTGAATGTTGGTATTCAATTGAGACAAGGAGTTTATGTGAATGAGCCTGAAGATACCCTCCCTGAGGAGGCTAGGACTCAGAACTCCTGAGCTAATGATCCTAACTACAACCGGGAACTGATCCCTACAAGGCCTCTCACTCTGAGCATGGCCGATCAAAGGGCTATAGTAGATGGCGTGGCTCGAACTTTATCTGGGGATCGTCGAGCAAATTGCTGTGGTTATGAGGTCAATGATTGATGAAAATGAACTACATAGCAGTTGATTGATCGGTCAGTAGACTGTTTTACATTGACTTTGACTCATATTACCAAGTTTATAGAAGGTAGAAATAATGATATGGTTGGGAGAAGAAATTTTGCTGACCAGTTCAGAAGAAATGCCCTTGACAATCGAAGGAACGAGCCATGGTATGGAGAAGTCAACTTACTATGTCGTGCTGACTGAGAAGGCGACCATGAGCGCAGAGAGCATTGGCCAGTTGGCCGGGTTAATCCAAGTAATGACCCACCTCCTTACAATAATGATTACATAAATGATGCTAGATATGACAGTAAGGAATATGAGCCTGAATATCGTTAAAGGAATGATAGGCAGCTGAACCAATGGCACCATAATTATGAATATGATGATAGGGAAGACCTGGATAGAAATTAGATGTTATGTAAACAATTAGCCGATTAAAAATGACCTTATGAGGGCCCTAAGTAGAATGGGGATTGACTTCAGAGATAATGCTCGCCCAGTGTACAAGAAGCCTTATCCCAATTGGATTGACCAAGTATACCCATTCCCTATAAGGCATAAGATCCTTGAGTTCATCTTGTTCTTTGGTGAAGACAGTTCTAATACTGTTAAGCACATCTTCAAATTCACAACTCAATGTGGGGAAGCATCAATAGAGGATTTCTTGAAACTTCGGCTATTCGGTAATTCCTTGACCAAAACAACCTTCATTTGGTATACTAAACTAAGGCCATACTCCATTACTACTTGGAAGCAGATGGAAGAAAAGTTCCATACAAACACCCACCATCACATTGGCCGACCTTGCAAGAACCACTAAGATGCAAGGTGAGTTAGCTGAGAAGTTTGTGGCTCAGTTTAGAAAGATGAAAGCATACTGTAATGCCAACATCTCAGAACCTGAGTTGGTCAATCTCGCTTTTAGTGGCATGAACATTACAATTTGAGAACATTTTGAAGGCCATAGGTTCAGAGATTTTTACGACCTGTTAGACTGAGTGGATGGGTATGAGCGGCTTCCTAAAGAGAAAGATTAGAGAAAATCTTCATCCTAAGGAAAATACTACAGAGATCCTTTGAAGGTGTCAATAGTGCAAAAGGATGCCTCAGACTTTGATGAAGAGATATGTTTGGCCAAGCTGCAGGCAGGCAATTCCTACGAATGCTCAACCTTAAGTAAGCCTTCGGTGTTCAAGAAAAAGGCAGTGGAGCCCAACAAGATAGCTAAGGTATACTCTTTCGACCTTAACAAAGCTGATGAAATATTTGATTATTTACTAAAAGACAATCAGATCACTCTATCGGATGGGCACATAATCCCACCAGTAGAAGAGAGAGCCAAGAAAGAGTATTGCAAGTGGCACAACTCCTTTCGACAAAATACTAACAATTGCAATGTCTTTAGGAATGTAATCCAAAAGGCAATCCATGAAGGAAGATTGGCATTCTTGAGTAAGGGGAAGGCCCCATTGGTGGAAACTAATTCGTTCCCTAAAGGATTAACTAATGTTGTTGAGATAAATACTATCGGCATCAAAATCTTAGGGGCAAGAGAATTTAAGCTGAATCCTATAGTTCGGCCAAAAGAAAAGGACAATTTGCAAACCAAGGCAAAAGGTAAGAAGCCAATGGTCAGGGCTAAGCCACAGGAAGATCGGCTAGGAAGGAATCAGAGCACTAAAGAGCCTTGGCAGGAGATTGGTAAGTAGGATACTTGTCTAATATGCCTTTCTTGCAAATCTGAGTTCTAGGTGGTTCCGAAGAGAAAAGAGCCAAAACATGACAAGGATCCTAATACCGAACCTCTCATATATAATCCAAAACTGAAGCAGCAAAGGGAGATGGAATGGAGACAAATGGTGGCTTAGAGACCAAGGCCTTGCTCGGCCAATATTTGAGGAAAAGAAGCAAGAAAGGCCATAATCCAAACCAGTGATCATTAAAGCTGAATATCTAGCCAAAAGAACCTGGCACTTTCAAACTTAAACCTCGGCATACTGAAAGATGAGAAACTCATGCTCCCCATAAAAAGAGTGTTTTGATAGGCTCATCCCCAAGCAACCCACTAGGCCAATCCTCACAAAAACTCAAAAGAGAAGGATGCAGAGGCAAAGGCAGGCTGAAAGGGAAGAACAAGTTGCCAAAGTAACAAAAATTGAGCAAAAGGTACAAGCATGAGATAAACAAAAGGCTGGCAAGGCATAAGTTTGGCTATAAGAAGATGAAGATTAAAGGGTTGTACTCCGAGCCAAACTGTACCAGTCATATGACAAAAAAAAAAACCATACTAGGTTGAGGAAATAGGCTTGGTAAGAAAAAGAAGGAAGGTGTGGAGGGCCAAGGCCAAACCATCTGAGCATCAATCTAAGAAGGATTTGAAGCATTATAGTTCAGGTCTAGCAGGGGAAGAAGCTGAATAGCAGGAGCAAGAAATGGAGCTTGATGGTTCGGACTCTCTCAAAGAAAATGATGAAGTAAGCTTAGAGGCAATCATTAACATGGTATGCTACTTGCCAAATGAATTTCTGCCTAAGCCAGGTCAACAATCCACATTGGTTGGTGATGTACTAGAAGCCAAACCAATTAGAGAAGAAGAATAAGAGGTTCGACAATCTATTATAATTGAAGAACCTGCCACATTACTTACCCACCACATTCAGCTGCTCTACATCAATGCTGAAATAAATGGAGTGGCCATTAATAGAGTATTGATGGACAATGGGGTAGGAGTTAATATTTTACCGTTGAGACTTTTAAAAAAGCTCAACCTGAATAAAGAAGATCTAGAAAAGGTCGATGTTTCCATAATCGACTTCACTGGGGGGGAGACAATAGCAGAAGGATTTATTTTTGCACAGATGAAGGTCGATCGTGAAACTCGGCCTAAAGGTATGTTTGTAGTGGATGTTAAGAGTAACTATAACATCCTACTAAGCTGGGATTGGATTCATTTAAATGGGTGCATCCCCTCTTCCATGCACTAAACCTTTATCTTGTTCAGGAAAGGATATGTAGAGATTGTGTATGCAGACAATAACCCTTTTAAGGAGAAAGTCCACATGGCAGATGTACTATTCTATGAACCCCAAGCTCAGGTAATAGAAGTTGTTGTCTTAGATAATGGTAAGTACACAAGGAAGCTGCCTGAGATAACATCACTGGATCAATCCAGAATATTGGCCGATGAGTTATTTTGGCCCACTTCAATTCGGCTTAGCAGCCGAGCATCTTTTTTCAAATTGATCGATGGTTAGGTCACAACAACATAAAGAGTGCTGGAAGAAGATTGTGGCTCTGTTTCGAGAGCATAACATAGCTGTAGTTGAGTGCATTTATGAAGATGAAGAGCAAGACCCGTTTGGCTAGCTGCAGCTCAAAGACCTTAAGGTGGCTTCTCAAAAACTTCAGGATGAGCCCACCGAAGTACAAAACCCTTTGAAGTAAATTAACTTAGGCACTGATTAAGATATTCGGCCTACATTCATTAGCACAAAATTAAATGCCGAATTCAAGGCTAAGCTAATTGCCTTATTGAAGGAATTTAAAGATTGCTTCGCATGGAACTATGATGAGATGCCAGGCCTTGACTATGATATAGTAAAGCATCAGTTGCCCATTAAGTAAGGATCTAGGCCTTTCAAACAACCCATGAGAAGAATGTCTAAAGAAGTTGAGGAGTTAGTACGTGAAGAAATCAAAAGGCTCTTGGATGTTGGGTTTATCAGAATGGCTACCTACGTGGAATGGTAATCTAACATTGTCCCAGTAATGAAGAAGAACGACAAGTTAAGGATATGCGTCGACTTTAGAAACCTTAATTTGGCCACCCCGAAGGATGAATACTCAATGCCGATTTTGTATATGATGATTGATTCGGCAACTTGCAACCTTATTCTCAATTTCATGGATGGACACTCGAGGTATAATCAAATCAAGATTACAGAAGATGATGCCAGCAAAACGGTGTTTAGATGCCCAAGTCCGGTCAGAGCTTATGAATTGATCATAATGCCATTCGATTTAAAGAATGTCGGGGCCACATTTCAAAGAGAAATGAATACTTTCTTCCATGACGTGCTTAGAGAATTCATGGAAGTATATATTGATGATATAGTAGTGCGGTCTTAGTAGGAAGATCAACATCTAGCCAATCTTCAAAAAACTTTCGAAAGGATAAAAGAGCATAAACTTAAAATGAACCCCCTAAAATGTGCTTTTAGAGTATCGACAGGAAACTTTCTTGGATTTTTGGTGCATCAAAGAGGAGTGGAGGTTGATAAGAATAAGGAAAAGGAAATCATTGAAACTCAACCTCCTCGAACTAAGAAAGAATTACAAAGGTTAATCGGGCAAATCAACTTCTTGAAAAGGGTCATAGCAAACACATTTGGTAAGCTTCAGTAATGACGAGGGCTATTAAAAATAAAAAATGATAGCGAGTTTATATGGACCGAAGAACAACAAGTCGTGTTCGATGAAATCAAAGCTTATCTCACCAAGCCTCTTGTGATGACTCCCCCTAGGCTGAATCAGCCATTAATTCTTTATATTTTGACCTCAGATGATTCCATCAGAAGCATGTGAGCTCAAGAACAAGAAGGGTTCAAGCGAGCTATTTATTACCTTAGTAGGAGTTTGAATCCACACGAAGTGAAGTACACATCGATTGAAAAATTATGCCTGACATTATATTTCTCATGCACCAAGCTAAGGTGATAAGTGCGGAAAACACTATGTTTTAGCCCTTGTTCTTATTATTTTCCATGCTTCAAATTGAGTTTAACTTGTTTGTTCGAGTGTTTTCACAGTTCTTTTAGTTAATCCAGCTCAAATGATGCTATGAACCGATTATGACTCAGAATAGTGAAGACCCAAGCCAAAATGCTGACTTTTGGAAGAAATTGGGCAGCCAGAGTTGAAGACACAACTGGGATTCTAGCAATGTGATAAAGAAACAAATTGAAAATACATCCAATAGCTTCCCACGGGTGGAGGCATGACTGAGACTTCACCCGTGGGAAGTTACGTTCTCACCCCTAGAGATGTTGCCACGATTGGAACCCCAACTGTGGGGCCATCCGTGTGACGATAATGTTCCAGCGTTATAAAATCAGATATGACAGTATTTTTAGGAAGACATAGAGAGAGAGGTTCCTAGGTTTTAGAGGAGGAAGAAATAACTAGAACCACACTTGGATTGAAGATCGAAGATCAAAGAGCAAGATTCCTCTGCATTTCCTCCATGAATTGTTTGAGATTTCTTACTTCTTTATTTTTTTCTTTAGCTTCAATGTGTAGCATGAACTAATCCTTTCCCATTTGGGTATTGATGAACCCTAGAACCTTTTGTATGGATTGAATCACTTTTTATTCAATTAAATCATTCCATGAGTTGTTTTATCTCTATGATTATTGTTGTTTAATTTTCAATTGATAATTGCATGCTTGATTGGGTATTATTTTCATATAATTGACTAGAGATAGCTTTATGTGAATTGATCACTCATAGAGATTGAGGGTTCATTGGGGCACTAAAGATCGGCCTACAAGACTTTTTTGGTAAATAATTTCTTGAATCTAATGCATGACCTAATTGAGTGTGCTTGAGAAGAGATTCCTTGCATTCTTCTTAGGAAATAGGGATTTAATCACTCGAGATGGGTTTTTATCTAATTCTGTGGAATGCCAACTCAACTTAAGGAATGAATTTGATTGATATGTGATTCATGATTTACAATTAGGGGCTAGGGGGATTCAATACCTGAATAGGTCTTCACCATTGAGTTCATCTCCTTTTTCTTTTAAATCTTTTATCTCAATTTAATTTTAATTTAGTTTCATTTAATTTTAATAATTTTCTCAATACACAAATTTGATTAACTAGACATTAGCGGACATTTGAGCTAGTACTTACACTAAGTCCCTAGTGGAACGATACTCTACTCATCATTTTATTACTTGTACAACCGGTATACTTTGTCGTGGTCATAAGGTATTACATGCTACCTGTAATCATCTTAGTGATCAACAGATGTCATAAAGTATATTTTGTCTAGGCCATTCTTGAGGAACAAGATGGGAAAATGGGCCGTAGCATTGTTCGAGTTTGCACCTACGTACGTGCCCCAAAAGGCTATTAAAGGCCAAGCTTTGGCAGATTTCTTAGCC
This sequence comes from Vernicia montana, assembly GCA_949750685.1. NCBI lineage: Eukaryota > Viridiplantae > Streptophyta > Magnoliopsida > Malpighiales > Euphorbiaceae > Vernicia > Vernicia montana. The sequence continues at coordinate 9,718 of CATKHJ010831677.1, forward strand.
CATCATCCAAAAAAAGATGAACCTATCCAGGAAATCAATTGTGTATTTGATAACACTTGGCAGATGTGGTTTGACGGGTTGAGAACTATAAGTTCGACCGGGGCAAGAGTAGTTTTAATTTTGCCAAGGGGCATCATAGCTAAGTTAGGGTTCGTGCTTGGGTTTGCATGTACTAATGACCAGGTTGAGTATGAAGCTTTGATAATTGGTTTAGAAATCCTTGTCGAGCTAGGGGTGCATTTAGTTGATGTAAAAGGGCATTCACTGCTGGTAATCAAACAAGTCTCTAGGGAATATAATTACAAATTGCCAATGCTTCGGCCATACTTAACAAAGTGATGCACTTACTCGACCACTTTGAGCACTTTTCACTAGAATATGCTCTCAGGGCCAAAAATGAAGAAGTAAACTAATTAGCCAAGGAGGGAACCGATTATTTAGCCTGGTTCGGTGAAGTACCTTTAGAATACAGGCCGGCCTTGGTTTTGTGCATTAAAGGGATAAGTCAGCTAGAATAATAGGTTGAAAGGCACCAAGGAATCTTCAGTATTGACTTAACTAAGGATTGGCGAACTGAGCTAGTCAAGTATCTTCATAATCCTTCCTCGGGGGCAGATCACAAAACTAGGCTCATTTCTCTAAGGTTTTGGGAAGATAATGGAGAATTGTATAGAAGGCACCTAGGAGGAGAATTGTTGTTATGTCTCGACCCTAAAGAGGCAATGTTAGCCATGGCCTAGGTATATGAAGCGGCATACTAATATGGAAAACTGATGCGCCAACTCTTGGAGCAACACGACTTCTGGTGATCGAGAATGAAAAAAGACTGCATTAGATACGCTAAGGGATGTGAAGCTTGCCAGAAGCATGGCCCTATCCAGCTAGTCTCAGCTGATGAACATCATTCAGTAATTAAGCCATTATTTTATCGTAATTTTATTATGTTTAAGTTATGTTTTTAATGTTAATTTAATATTTATTTTATATTTAATTGTGGTATTTTAATACGTTTGTTAGTCTTTTTTAGCTTAATAAATAAAATAAAAAAATGAAAGAATTTGAAACAAAAGTGGACTATGGAATGAAAGAGTAGCCCATAAGTATAGAATAATAATAAAAATGAAGTGGAACCCACTTCTTTATATAATTAAAAAAAAAAGAAAAAAAACATTTTAAAAAAAACTTTTAATAGAAAACAAAAAAAAAAAGAAAGAAACGTGTAGTGTATTATTTTGAAAAGAAAGAATAAAAAAATATTAATATAATAGTAGAGTCCACTATTTTAAATTAAAAAAAAAAGTAAAAAAAAAATGTTCCATCAATTGCATCAATTTAGCCAGCCTTCAATGCGTAATTGAAGGCTGAAAAATAGAAAAATATATATATATATATATATATATATATATATATATATATATATATATATATATATATATATATATATATATATATA